>JAJPUD010017004.1:6153-16661 GCA_023553655.1 Myrmecobius fasciatus
AGATGAAGAAACTGGGTCACTTGCCCAGGATCACACAGCTCATAAGTATCTGAGGCTAGATTTGAACTCTGGACCCAGTGCTCTATCCACCTGCCTCTATCCAGCACACTTCAGAGTTTTTCTGCTGTGGCTTGCTTGTCTGACTCTTCCAACCCATGGACTGTTTTTTATGGAGGTTTTCTTGGCAAAGATACTGGAGGACTTGCGGTTTCCTTCTCCAGTGGATCGCCCATTTTTGCCAGAGTTGTATGAACGTGAGTTATTCTCCTCCCCTTGCCTAAGCACCCTGTAATATCTCCCTACTGGAGTTGTTATGAGGATCGAATGAGATGTGGAAAGCACTTAATGAGTATTTAAAATGCAATGTAAACGTTATTACTATTCCATGTAAAAAATAAATGTATTGAAGCCAAGTATCTTGGCAAATGTAAAAATTTTAACTCTGAATATATCATATACTTATACATATATTTTTATATGAAAAAAGTCAGTGAGCTCTTCTGTCATTGGATAGCCAACAGCCTCTTGTTTCAGAGAGTTTGGAAAGCGCCTGTACCTTGAGCCATCTCTACCTGTGGGAACTTCCGTACCAATGGAGCCATTCCAGCAGGATCCCGGGATCTCGGCTCTGGAGAGAACCTTAGATAGCATTTTGTCAAAATGTTACTTGGCCAAGAATCCCTTTTCCAGCTTTTCTTGGAGACTTTCCTAGGGGCAACCCTTCCTTTTTTGAGAACTTAAGTTGTTAAGAAACTCTTCCTGGTATCAAGTCCTAGCTGGCTTCTTCGCAATTCTTTCTCTGCCCAAGTAACTTTTCCCCCATCACTTCCAGTTGGACCTTCCAGAGCCAAGCATAGCAATATAATTTCTCTGTCTTCCAAAATCCTGAGGGCATCTATTATAGGAAGGCAGTGTGGTAGAGTGGAAGACCATTGGCTCTGGAGTCAGAGGATAGGTATCTAAATTCTGGTCCCAACAACCTAACACTGTGTGACTTTGGGCAAGTCACTTAAACTCCTCAGCCCCGGTTTACTTCTCTGTCAAATGCTTCCAAATCCAAATTGTGATTTTGTGTCTCCTACAAATCTTCCCTTTTCTGTGCTCCACTGCCCCAGTTGTCTTAACTAATTCTCTTATGGTAAGATCTCATCAATTCTGTTCATGCTCAGGATGCTCTTCAACTTAGCAAACTTCTTCCTAAAATCCGGGCCCTAGACTTGAACACAAGACTGCAGATGATCTGATAATAGTAGAAAGAAATAGGACTCTCACTTCCCTAGCCTTGATCAGTATGTTTCTTTTTTTTTTTTTTTTTTGCTGAGGCAATTGGGATTAAGTGACTTGCCCAGGGTCACACGGCTAGGAAGTGTCTGAGACCACATTTGCACTCAGGTCCTCCTGACTTCAGGGCTGGTGCTCTAACCACTGTGCCACCTAGCTGCCCAGATCAGTATGTTTCTTTTGATACCTCCTATGATCACATCACTTTTCTTGGCTGCCAGGTTACGCTGGTAACTCACATTAAGCCCCTCATTGCAATAAAACCCTCCGATCATTTCCAGGCCAACTGTAATTCCACTGCAGTTTTTTCTATCTTAGACTTGAGAAATTGATTTTTAACCCATGTATAAGACTGTACATTTGTCTCTATTAAATTTCATCTTACTTGATTGGCTTCCAACTTTTAGTTGAGTAGGATGTTTACTTTGTTATCTGATTGCTGACTAACCTTGCCATATTTGTCATGCAAGTTTATTTAGTATGTCATCTTTAACTTGGTCCACATTGTCAAAAGAAGTAGCAAATAGTCCAGAAATGTCACTACTGGGGCTGTGTCCCAAGGGGATCAGAAAGGGGGGAAAGGACCCACATGCACAAAGATGTTTGTGGCTGCCCAGTTCGTAGTGGCAAGGAACTGGAAACTGAGCAGATGCCCATCAATGGGGGAATGGCTGAATAAATTATGGTGTATGAATGTCATGGAATATTATTGCTCTGTGAGAAACGACCAGCAGGAGGATTTCAGAGAGGCCTGGAGAGACTTGTATGAACTGATGCTGAGGGAAGGGAGCCGAACCAGATCACTGTACACAGTAATAACGAGATTATGTGATGATCAACTCTGATGAACTTGGGTCACAATTCCAATAGACTGGGGATGGAAAACATCATCCGCATCCAGAGAGAGAACCATGGAGACTGAATGTGGATCAAAGCATAATATTTTCCCCTTTGTTTGCTTTTTCTTTCTTGTGTTTTTTCCCTTTTGGTCTGATTTTTCTGGCACAACATAACAAGTATGGGAATGTTTAAAAGGATTGTACATATTTAACCTCTAGCAAATTGTTTACTGTCTTGGGGAGGGACAAATTTTGGAACAAAATCTTTTTTTAAAAAATGAATGTTACTGTGGTGGACTTCCTGCCATCTAGGGGAAGGGAGAGGATTAGGGGGGAAAAATTTGTAACGGAAAGCTTTGTAAGGGTCAACGTTGAAAAATTACCCATACATATGTTATGCAAATAAAAAGCTTTAATAAAAAAATTAAAAATGAATGTTAAAATGATCTTTTTGGATCTTTTGGAAAATTATATTTGGAAAAATAAAATACTATTGAGGCAAAAAAGTATCAAATGGGACAGAAGGCACTGACCAAGTTAATAAAGCCATTAATGACTACTCTATGTATCTAGCCAATGAAACGGGGTTATATAAGGCAGTCTAGTACCACCCTTGGAGTAAAGCTCATGTCCCTATAAGCCATTAGATATGATCGTATTGTAACGCAATAGACCATAGAACCTCAGTTAGAATGGACTCCTGAAGTCAGCTAGTTCAATCGACAGTTGACCAAAAAATTGCTGAATCATTTTTAGTCTCTTGCACAACTTTCCTCATCAGTATTTTTTCTTACTTTTTTGAGCACTCCCCTTCTTTTCTGCAACTCCCCTTTGTTCCTCCTAGTTTTGACATCTGAGGGCAAGCAAAACAAGGCTGGTCCTTCTCTCCCTTCAGAGACTTGAAAATATTTATCACATCCTCCAAATCTTCCCATCTCCAGGTCTAATAGCTCTCGCTCTCTCAAATGATTCCCATGTGGCCCGGACTTCAGTTATCAGAGATCGAAGACCTCCTTTCAGACCAGGATAACACAGTTGTCATTGAAGAAAGGCTTCATCTTAAATGAGATTATTTCTAGAGTAATGAGAAGCCATACCAGCACGTGGAGTCCAATATAGTACAGACAGGAAATTAGAATATGCCTTTTCATTCATTGTTTGGAACCCCAAAGCCCCCAGATAACCAATAAGCAGCTAGTTTGCATTTGGTTCTTGCCAAGTAGAATAATTCAAGTTCTCCTGGATTGTAAGCCCCAGGAGGTAAAGACCATTTCTCCCTTTGTTTTGTGTGCATTATGTAAGCGCTCAGAAAATGTTTCATGAATGAATGTATGAACTCTATTTCCTGAAAATGGAGGCAGTATTTAAGAAAGGGAGCCCACATTTTGCTATGGGAATCTTACTGTTCAAGGCTCCCCCACAGACCCTCCACCCAAAGTCTGTTTAAGAAGTTTGCATCTCACATCCATCAGTTTGGGGGAAAAATGTTTTTGTGGGGACTGAGCATTAGCCTATAATGAATTCTTGTTACAAAATGTATTTTAATGTTGAATGAGCTGCTTGGATTATTATGAATGCATTCAGGGCCTAATCAGCCCATTGCAAAGGAGAAAATGGTTTCAGCTGGGATGCTGAGGCTCCCGATGGACCGCTGAGTGCTCCATCCATGGCGGCGGCGGCAGCTGGCCCACTGAGCACAAAGGCAAGCAGGCTTTGTTCCTCACAGGCAAGAGCCCCTGCTCCATTCAGAATAATTGCAGGCCTTGGCAAAAACACCACAAAGATTTTGCTGCTCTCTACTCTGTTTCCCACAATGCAGACAAGGATGGAAGGAGGAGGGAGTGGGAAGGTCTTGCCAGGGACGCAAATCAAAGAAAGTAGGTGCCCATTTCTAGCTATTAGATCACGGCTGGAGTACTTTAAGTCAATGTCTATGTGAACTGTGATTCTCTGTTCCATAAAAATGGGCAGGACTGGGGCAGCTGGGTGGTGCAGCGGTCAGAGCACCAGACCTGAAGTCAGGAGGACCTGAGTTCAAATCTGGCCTCAGACACTTAACATTCCCTAGCTGGGTGACCCTGGGCAAGTCACTTAACCCCAATGGCCTCAGGGGAAAAAATATTTTAAAAAATGGGCAGGACTAGGTAGAAAGGTAAGGAGGAAGTGGTCTTTCTCCCACCAGTAGGAAGTCTGCTGCCTTTCAATCTTTCTTCTCCACTGGTGCGATTCTGGTCTGTGATTTCCCTTCGTCCTTCTAGACAACGGAAGTGATGGAGACTCTCCTTTGCCTCCTCTTCACACCTCCAGGTAGAACACTTTGCCGCTTGCGTTCTCCGTCGCTTGTCCCTTGTTTCCGCTTCATGTCTGGATCTCACCCCCGCTTTTCCCAGTCATTCGTGTCCTTCACGTACGTTTTCCTTTTACACCTTCCGAGAAAGTTAATGTGAATACCGCGCCCCACTGTGTGCCTTGCCGCCTAAGTCTACAACTCCGTTATTCACAGGGCTGGTGACGACTAAATGAGACCTTGTGCTAAATCAATTTGTCGGTGGGTTCCCCCAGTGCCATTTGTGCCAGCGTTGTGCAGCTGTGTCACTCTTGGCCTAGCTCACAAGGCCCATTGATCTAGCTGGGGAGACTGCTCCAATATGGCGCCCGTCTGGCTGCAGGCACACCTGCTCTGGGGAGGTTTCCCACCTTCCGTGTGTTGTTTAGATGCTTAGGAAATCTCTCTCTCTCTCTCTCTCTCTCTCTCTCTCTCTGTCCCTCTGTTTGCCTCTCTGTCTGTCTGTCTTTCTCTATCTCTCTCTCTGTCTCTCCTCTCTCTGTCTCTCTCTTCTCTCTTCTCTCCGTCTCTGTCTCTGTCTCTCTTTCTTTCTGTCCCTCTGTCTGTCTTTCTCTGTTTCTGTCTTTGTCTCTCTCTGTGTCTCTATATCTCTGTCTCTGTCTCTGTCTCTCTCTCTCTCTCACACACACACACACACACACACACACACGTTCTGGAGGCTGAGTGAGAACGCCCCTCGTTCCTCACTACCATCCCCAGACCCAGCAACGTCTCTGCTGACTTTGTTAGTTCAATTTCCCTCCCTCTTCCTTTCATGCTGTTGTTTATGGCCCCCCGTCATTCTTTCCCCTTTCCCAGGATCAGGACCCAGCTCAGGGCCTTTCCTCTCCTTCACAATCCCCGTCCTTTTAGTAAGAGATGCCAGTGTTCGTGGGGACAAGCCCTCCAACACCCTGCTCTCCTCCTCGATGGCCACAAGGTGCTGCTCCTTCCCTGCCTGAGTCACCCACAGAAATGGCCACACCCTTCATCTTGCCATCCCTCTCCCATCAGCTTCCACTTTTAAGATGCAGAACTCTGAGATTCCTTTAGCTAATCAGTGCCATTTTATCTGGTTTTTTTACCCTATTCCTCCTAACCCCCTTTCCTCCCCTTCCTTATGACATCCAATCTTTCTATTATTTTTTTGTCTTGTTTTGTTTTTGCTGGGGCAGTTGGGGTTAAGTGACTTGCCCAGGGTCACCCAGCTAGGGAATGTTAAGTGTCTGAGGCCAGATTTGCACTCAGCTCCTCCTGACTTCAGGGCTGGGGCTCTCTCCACTGCACCACCTTCACTGCCCCTCCCCTCGTATTTTCTTTGGTCATCATCCCTACCCTGGCTACACTTTCCTTTCTCCCCAATCTTCACCTAAAAGGAATGAGTTCCCCACCATCATCTGCTCTCTAATTTACGGATAAAATCTTGGTTTTACAAGTGGGAAGACAGAAGTCCAAACCCAGCCTCGGACACACATTAGCTGTGTGGTTTTGGACGCACCAGTTAGCTTCTGTCTGCCTCGGTTTCCTCAGCTATAAAAGGTGGATAATAATAGAACCTATTTGATGGGGTAATTGTGAGGATCAAATGAGATCACAGCTGTGAAGCACTTTGCTAAGTTGTTGACCCTTAGGAAGCGCTTGTTCCCTTTCTCTCTTCTCTTGCCAACCCCCAACCCTGAATGGCTCCAACAGATGGCTCCTCAGCTCCTGCGTCCTTTGCACATGAGGTATACCTCATGAAGTGCCATCTCTTACACAAGGTCTGTTCTCATTGCCCCGGTTGCTGTACAATTTTCTATATGTTAGCCCTCCCTCTGAGATCCTGCAATCCATACATTTAGATTGATCCTCTTCCCACCTCCCTGGTAGCTAAGCCATGAATTCTGTGGGCCCGAGCCCCCACAGGTGCACTTACCTTGAACTGACAGCCAGAGGACAAAATCAGCTCCGAGCAAAAGCCTTTCGGAGGCAACACGGCAGGAAAAGGAGCTCTAAACCATCCTCCCGATCAATCCAGGCTGGAGACATAGATTTCCCATAAGCACTTTCACCATTAGGGAGAAGAGCTGGGCCTGAGGTACAGATTTAGGGAAAACTCGTGTTTCTGGCTCTACGCGAGCCTGCTGTCCTCCCTCTCTCCGAGGTCCTCACCAAACTCAGATCTGTAGAATCTCCTGAGTTATCAGCTCCTGTGTCCCTTTGGTCTCGTGCATCTTAGCAGGTGTAGGTCTGCTCTAAGACACCATCAGCAGTGGCCACCCAAGATGGGTCAGTCACCATGGAATAGGACTGGGGCTGTCTGCCTTCCTTGGCAGAATATCATGAGTGGGGAGAGCTTGGGAAATCTGTCTGGAAGAGGAGGGTAAGAAAGGTCGCCAGCTGTGCCCTTCGTGGTCTTTCTAAGTGCTCTTCCGCCTTTGTTTTCCGTAAAATGCTAAGTCCCAGGCCTGGGCTCGATTCTGGATCTACCAGAACTACCTGCGGGCTCTTGATTTTCCCCAAAACTCCTTCATCTGTAAAGGGAGGGATTGACCTCAATGACCGCGTCTCTAGCTCCATCTTTGGAGCTAGGAGTGAACTTGGTAACCAAAGTCCCAGTTAAATGGGAGTTCATGATCTGGCGACCAGCTGTCGCCCAAGTTGTACCTGTATGATTTCTAGGACACATAAGGGCAATGGAAGCCAAGCTCACATTGGCATCTGACCAGTGCCCACGTGGCAGGGTCTGAGACTGAGCCCAGTGAGGGCCACATCCAGCAACCAGGAGAGTCAGGCTGGCTCACAGGGTGACTGCCCGGGACCAGGGGAGCCACCTGTGCTGCTCCCACACTGGGTTCTGGCGGGGGTGTCAGCGGGATCAGGAGAAGGGGAACCCCCCCGTAGCTCAGCTTCTGGCATCTCAGCTTAACTTGCAGGGAAGTCTCACAATGAGCCTCCCTGACTTCAAATATCCTTGCAAGGTCAACTGTAAACCCCAGCTTCGTGTCTGAAACTCTGTTGTGTCCCTTGTTCAGGATCTTGGGAATCACAACACCGTGATGGACACAGGAAAGGGGGAAGGTCTTCAGCCTGGGCTCCCCGAAGACTTGAGAAGTAACAATAACTTACTGGCATAGACACATATACGTGGGCAGAACGCCAGGTCTGGTATCAAGAAGACCTGAGTTCAAATCCAGTCTTAGATACTTACTAGCTGTGGGATTGTGGGCAAGTCACTTAACCCTGTTTGCCTCAGTTTCTTCCTCTGTAAAATGAACTGAAGAAGGAAATGACAAAAACTATGTTAGTATCTTTGCCAAGAAAACTCCAAAGAGGGTCAAGAAGAGTCAGGATTGAAAGCAACTGAACATCTACATATGTGGACACATATACATGCATGTACATGCATGGACACACGTGGACACACATGGACACAATATCCCTTACAAAGCATTTCACATGCATGATCTCATTTGCTCTTTACAATAATCCCGGGGCGTAGATATTATTATGATCCTCATTTTACAGATGAGCCAACTTTGGGGAGCCGTAGTACTCCGTATCTTGAGGCAGTTCTTGTTGGCTCCAAGTCTCTGGCCATTCCCTCCGTACCACTGAGCTGCCAAATCTCTGGGCTTAAAAGTGCCAGGAAATGAAGGGGTTTGGGGAGCCAGAAGCGGCTCTAAGCCTGCCTGAGAGGAGCATGGGACAACCCCAGCATGGCCAATCCTCCCTCAGAGGTCCTTCCGTCCCCGGGCAGGTTGTGTTCGGCTCGGAGCCCCGTGGATGTCGACAGATCTTGGGGATCTGAAGGCTGTCCTGAGGCTGGTTTGGCTGCATGGCTTTCCTATGGGGGGGGCTATTCCTTGAACCCCTGCCAAGGGATCTCCCATACCTAGATCATCAGATCAGGGAAAATTAGACCCAGTGGTGCTCCATGATCAAAGATGAGCGAAGGGTCACTCCCATTCCTGGTCAGAGCCCCATTTTCAGAGCTCTCAAGTAAGATCTACTTCCAGTGATTTTCCTGAGACCTTCTGGTGAAATCAACTGGACGGCTCTGTGACCGTGGATAGAATGAGCTGGGGCTTGAGTTCAAATCTGGCTTCAGCTATTTGTTAGCTGGATGATCATAGACAAGTCACTTAACCCATGGTTTGCCTCAGTTTCTCATTTTAAAATGAGCATGATGGTAGAATCGTACTTCCCAGGTTGTTGTTGTATGCAATGAGAAATAATTATAAAATGCTGAGCACATTGCCCATCACAGAGAAAGCTCTAAATAAATGTACTTTTTATTATTGTTATTATCTGGTCTGAACTACGTAAGAGCTGGAAAGTGCCCCAGTCTTAGAGTAACCTGGAATACATCCTGGTCTCCCTGGACAGTTACACGGGGTCTGAATAAAAGTTTTATGAAGATTTAGCTTTATATTTTTGCCCCAATTTCTCAAATGATGGTGGGGTTTTGGGGGGGGTTGTTTGTTTGTTTGTTTTTTGCTTTTTTTGCTGAGGCAATTGGGATTAAGTGATTTGCCCAGGGTCACACAGCTAGGAAATAGTAAGTGTCAGAGGCCAGCTCCTCCTGACTTCAGGGTTGGTGTATCCACTGAAACCCCCACCCCAATTCTCATGATATTTTCAGGACTTGATTAGGTTCTAACACACTATTAGGATTATTAATTGCTCTCTCTGTACATCAAGGAGTCGAGCTATTGCATAGTAAAGGCCATTTTCTCAATAAATAAGTGGCCAAAAGAGATGATCAAATAGTCCTCGGAAGATGGACTGGCACAAAGTGGTGCTCCCCCCATTTCGGTGAATATGGGGACTTCCTTTTTATCAGTGACCTCCGGGGGTAGATGCCTAGGAGCTCTGGGTCACCTGATCATGCTGCTGGGGTAATTTCCTGTTGCTGCCAAAATCTTGTCCCCATTCACGCTCTGCTCCGGTGGGCGCCCTCTCCAACACTGGCTGTTAGCTCTTGGGTCATTGCTGCCAGTTTTCGGGGGCGAGGTGAAACCATTTCACTTGGCCATTTGGAGCGTTCCCCCCATGGCCAATCACAGTCTGCAGTTGTCCAGAGCCAGCTTCGTTTCTCCAGTCTCGGCTCAGCAGCAGCTCACCTGGTCATCTCAGACCATCGGAGCGCGGCACTCAGCAGAGACCCTGGCGATGACTGCGTGCGGCTTTCTGGATGCCACCTAATCTCCTCCTGATGGGCATCGCTGCCCGCTCTGCCCTTTCCTCCTCAGCAGACTCGGGGCTTGTCCCAGGGACTGCCCAGTGGGACATGAGGAGGAGGGTTAGAACAGGAGATGCTCTTTCCCCCTTTCTCTGCCATTTCTTCCTCAGGTAGCCTGGACACGTGGGAGTTCTTGGAACCAGCCTGGCCCTGGGAAGCAGCTGGAGGCCTGGGGATTTGGGGATACAGGACTGAAATAAACAGGGTGAGTTAAAGAAGGAACCTTTGAACTAAAGTCCGTGCAACCCTAAAAAATTAGGGTTATTATTAGTAATGAGGAAAGACACTTAGCAAAGTTTTATGGCTTCCAGATCCAAGTATTGGTTCTTTAAACTGCTCTCTCCAAAGTTACCACTGATCTCTAGGTTGCCGAATCCAGTTTTCATTCTCCTCAACCTCCCAGAAGCCCTTGGCACTGTGGCTCACTCTCCCCTTCCAGATACTCTCTTCCTCTCCCTTTCTGGGACACCCCTCGCTCCTGGTTCTCCTCCTACCTCTCTGAGGTTCCTCCTCTTTCTCCTTCACCGGATCCTCATCCAGATCACCCCCTTTAACTGTAGGGGTCCTATAGGTCCTGCCCTCAGCCCTTTTCTCTCCTTCCCCTTGGGGAGCTCCTCAGCACCCAGGGATTTTAATTGTCATCTCTATGTTGATGATGCCCAACTCTACCCGCCATCTCCCAATCTCTCTGCCGCCTCCCATTTTCCATCTCCCGCTGCCTTTCAGACATCTTGAACTGGATGTCTAGTAGACATATTGAATTCAGCACGTCCACAATGGCACTTTCTCCCTTCTTTCCTTGTTACAAAAGAGAGAAATAGCATGCTCCCAGTCCCTC
>JAJPUD010017004.1:18431-32491 GCA_023553655.1 Myrmecobius fasciatus
TATCAGATCTTATTATAAGCAAATTAGGAGAGCAAAGGAGAGTTTTCTTATCAGATCTTATTATAAGCAAATTAGGAGAGCAAAGGATAGTTTTCCTATCAGATCTTACTATAAGCAAATTAGGAGAGCAAAGGATAGTTTTCCCATCAGATCTTACTATAAGCAAATTAGGAGAGCAAAGGATAATTTGCCTACAGATCTTTGAAGAAGGGAGAAATTTATGGGCAAAGAAAACTAGACAATATTATGAAATACAAAATGGACAACTTTGATTACATTAAATTAAAAAGGGTTTGCACAAGCAAAATCAATGCAGCCAAGATTAGAAGGGAAACACAAAGCTGGGGGAAAAAATTTACAGTCATTGTTTCTGATAAAGGCTTCGTTTCTAAATCTATATAAAGAACTGAGTCAAATTTATAAGAATACAAATTATTCCCCAATTGATAAACGGTCAAAGGCTATGAACAGGCAATTTTCAGATGATGAAATTAAAGTCACCTATACTCATATGAAAAACTGCTCTACAGGTAGGTAGCTAGATAGGCCAGCGGAGAGAAGTCAGGAGGACCTGAGTTCAAATCTGGCTTCAGACACTTAATGCTTCCTAGCTGTGTGACCCTAGGCAAGTCACTTAACCCCAATTGTCTCAGCAAAAAAAAAAAAAAAAAAGAAAAGAAAAGAAAAGAAAAAGAAAAGAAAAACTGCTCTAAATCATTATTGATTAGAGAAATGCAAATTAAAATGACTCTGAAGTATCACCTTACAACTCTCAGATTGGCTAAGATGACAGGAAAAGATAAAGATAAATCTTGGAGGAGAAACTGGGACACTGAAGCATTGTTGGTAGAGTTGTGAAATGAACCAGCCATTCTGGAGAGTAATTTGGATCTATGCCCAAAGGGTTATAAAACTGTGCATACCCTTTGATCCAGCAGTGCCATTACTAGGTCTGTATCCTGAAGAAATCATAAAAGAGAGAAAAGGACCCAGTGGGCAAAAATGTTTGTAACAGCTCTTTTTGTAGTGGTAAAGAATTGAAAAATGAATAGATGCCCAGCAATTGGGGAATGGCTGGATATGTTATGGCATATGAAAGTAATGGAATATTATTGTTCTATAAAAAACACTGAGCAAGCTTATTTTAGAAAGGCCTGGAAAGATTTATGTGAACTGATGGTGAACAAAACCAGCAAATCAGGAAAACATTGTACACAGCAATAGCAATTTTGTGCAGGGATCAGCTATGACAGACTTGGTTCTCAGCAGTTCAGTGATTCAAAGCAATCCCAACAAACTTTTTTTTTTTTTTTTTTTTTTTGCTTTTTTTTTGCTGAGGCAATTGGGGTTAAGTGACTTGCCCAGGGTCACACAGCTAGGAAGTGTCTGAGACCAGATTTGAACTCAGGTCCTCCTGACTTCAGGGCTGGTGCTCTAACCACTGTACTACCTGGCTGCCCCCAAACTTTGGATAGAAAACATGCTTTCTGTATCTAAAGAGAGAACTTTGGAGACTGAATGTCAATCAACATGCTAGGTTCACTTTTTGTTCCTTCTGGTTTTTTTTTCCTCTTGTGATTTTTCCTTTTATTCTGATTTTTTCCCAACATGATTCTTAAGGAAATATGTTTTAAAAAATGAATATAATGCAATAAAGAATTGTCTCAAACCAGTTCCAGTTGTTCACTGAAGAAAACCATATACACCCAGAGAGAGGGATATGAAATATGGACCACAATGTAACATTTCCATGATCTCTATTGACATTTGCTTGCATTGTGTTGCCTTTCTCTGATTCTTTTTTTTTTTCTTGTAGATAGGATTTTTCTTGCATAACTTCTCAAGCATTTCAACATTATTAACATGTAGTGGACTTCCTGCCATCTAGGGGAGGGGAGGGGACTGGGGGTAAAATTTGTATTGGAAAGCTTTGTAAAGATCAAGGTTGGGGAACTACCCATACATATGTTATACAAATAAAAAGCTTAAAATTTTAAAAAAATGAATATAATGAAAAATGTTTTTACATGTAACTGAGGAAAATAAAATTTTAAAATAAAAGAACTCAAAAAAAGAAAAAAAATAGAAGGATGGGTTCAGGACAGGCGGGTAACAGAGAGAAACAGGCTGGAAAATGATTAGGTTTTTTCTCCCATAATTAAAACTAAAATAACAGCTGAAGATGGTTAAACTTTTATCAGCAGCACATTTTCCAGGGAATAAAGGGCTGTATTTCTGCCCCTTTCTGGGCCACCAGTGAGCAAGCTAATCTTATCTCAAGTCCATGACTTCAATGGGAAAGGGTCCCACCTTAGAGACACATCCTCTGCCTTTTGTTGCCCACCCTGTCACAGAAATGTTGTGCCTAGTGTTCTTTCTACCTTTCCTTTCTCGTTTCCAAAATGTTTCTATAGTAAATTTTATAATCATCTTGTGCAGTGAGGAGGAAAAAGAAAGAAAACAGGAATGCTGTATTTGCTGTCAGGCAAGTTTGTTTGCTTTGCTTAACTAGTGCCCTCGATTACAAGGAAAGGAACTTCTTACATATAATAGAAAATATATTATGTAATATATAAATATATTATATATAATATATTCTATTGTATTATGATATATAACATAATATTATAGTATATTCTATTATATTGTGATATATAATATATTATAATACACCCTATTCTATTATGATATATAATATAATAATAATATATAATATATAAATAATATAAAGATATAAAATAATCACAGAAATAAGTATAAAAGAAACATTTTAAAAGAAGGGGGGACAATGAGAAGTTCTCTGATTTGAGAGGTGGGATTTTCCCCATTCTACTAATGAGGAAATGGGGCCTCAGAAGTAACTTGTTGAGGTTCTATAACAAATTAGGAGGAGACATTAGGGGAGAAGGCACCTAACGCCACGTTCCAACTGCTACCGTCATATAAGGGAGCAGATGGGGTGGTCAAGAGAAGCAATAATAAGTGTCTGGATAAGATCAAAGTCAGCCATGCTTTCTGAAACCCTGAAGGGAACTTGTCCAGAGAACCGCTCTATGCTGTCAACAGATCACGGACCAGGCCCTTAAGGGAGCCTTAGTTTCCCGGCTGTAAATTGGGGATAATGTGAATTATCCCTCCATCTCTCCCTGAAAGCATCACCAGAGTGGGGACCGGCCAAAGGGGAAAGACCCCCCCCACCTTAATCTTGGTCATCTTGGGCGCCTGCTCCTTGATCTCCTTGGCCACCCGTTCGCCCATGCCTGGGAAGGACATGTTGCCTCCGCAGAGGATAGTGTTCACATAAAAGATCTTCCTTATTTCGAAATCGTGTTTTAGGAGGCTTTCGTATATGTTTTTGTGAAGACCTGGAAAGGCGACCCCTGAAAAGGAAAGGGAGTGGGGATGGGTTAGCACCTGTTGCCTGCAGCAGCACCTGGGGAACAGGAGCCCCATCAGCATCGGGGCGAGGGCCAAGAGTGGGGGCTCAGCTCTGTGCAGCTGAGGGCTGGAGGAAGCAGCTCTCAGAGCTTGGAGATGGGAGGGACGACCTTTCCAGGGGGGTAGGATTGCCCACTGGGCTTGCTTCTGAGCCCTAAGAGACTTTGGATTGCTCCCAAAATAGGTTAAATGCGGGTAGACCCACAGGGTGGGAAAGCTGGTCATGGCACTGTCTATTTCCCAGAGAAATGTCTCTGATGTGGGTCCGTTAGTCAACAAACATTTATTGGGGCTACAAAGAAAAGCAAAAGAGGAGCCCAATCTAGTGGGGGGGATGACATGCAATGATTTATGCAGAAACAAGGCACAGATGTGACAAATCAGAGAGATTCAACAGAGGGAAGGTCCCCAAGGAAGGAATCAGAAAAGGTTCCTTAGAGAAAGTGGGATTTTAGTCCATCTCTGGTTTCTTTCCTAATGTCCAGAGCAGAGGGAGGCAAGGGAGGCAAGAGCGCCCGCTACCTGCCCATCCCCTGCCCTGGTGTTCTGCATCCTATAGCAATTTGCCCATCAGGGTGCTGGGCACCACAATTAGTGTGGGGGGGAGGATGTGCTCGATCTCTGGGGTGTGGGGGGGGATGTGCTTGATCTCTGGGGTGTATGTGGGGGGATGTGCTCGATCTCTGGGATGTATGTGGGGGGATGTGCTTGATCTCGGGGGACACACCAAGCACGGATGGTTCAAACAAAGCCTCAGGACAGAGGAAGCGCTCCTTGCCCACGGTGATGACGCGACCATCGGGGAGCTTGTATTTCTTCTGTATGGAGGATTCTTCAGAGTCCATCTCCTCCCTGTAGTCCAAAGCCACATAACACAACTTCTCCTTGATGTCTCTGACCGTTTCCCATTCAGCTGGGGGGGGGAGAAAGCAAGGTCTGTTTGTTATAGATCTAGGGCCTCATGGGGCTGGGGCTAGGAGGAGACCACCTTTTTTAGAAGAGACTTTTACTAGAAAAAACGCCTTGCCCAGAGTCACACAGCTGGGACAGCGTTAGGTGTCTGAAGTCAGATTTGAACTCAGGTCCTCTGGCTTCAGGGCTGGTGCTCTATCTGCTGCACCACCCAGCTGCCCTATTTCTTCCTTTGTGATTAGTTCTATATCCTCAGCTTCTGGGATATATTCATCCATCCATCCATCCATCCCTTTATCCATTTAAGTCTCCAGTCCCACTCTATGCCAAATTATGTGCCAGGTACTGGGCATAGAACTCAAAGTAAAGGAGCCCCTGACTCTGGACCTAACATTTAATAAGGGGGGGTTGGGATGGGGGGTTGGATGGAGGGCCATGAACAGGCAGATAAACAAAATAGGCTTCTCCAATGGACCTAGATCTCATCAGCGAGGAGGACGGCTCGCTCCCACCAAGGAAACACCAAGTCGCTTGACTGGAGAGGGGCATGAACGAGCAATGGCTGAGGTCGGGAAATCTGTCCTGGAGGAGGCAGCCTCCGAAGGGGGGACATTGCAGGCTCGCAGCCCAGCCTTTGCAGAGCCGCAGGGACAAGAGAGGAAGTCTTTCTTGCACAGGGAGAATGGCTCCTGGAAGGATGGAGAGAGTAGGGAGCTGGAGGGATGGGACGGAAAAGCCTCGCTTCCCCGGGAACCTCCCTACAAAGGTGGCCACCGCTTTAGGTGACCCCTGAAGAGATGGCGTTTCATCCTAGCGCCAATAACCACTGAGCACTGACCGCCGCTTCCTGGACAACAGGGTCAGGTCGGAACTCCAGGAGCATTAAGCAGGCAGCCGTGGGGGAGACAGTCAGAGGAGAGAGTGGGGACGGAAAGCCGAGGGGGTGACGGCCCAATCCGGGCTTGTTGCATTGGGTAGTGCACCTCACGGGCGTCCCTAATGGAGGGGTGTCTGGTTCCAGGGCTGTAACTGGGCTGGTCGGCTCACCCCGGGTCTTCAGGGAGTAGCCTTTGTCACTGAGAAGCTTCATAAGGTACGCAGAGAGGTCCTGGCCCGACACCTCCAGGTTCATGACGGTGTCGGACAGGATGTAGCCACCGTTGATGGCAACGTGGTAGGTCACTTCGTCCCCCGAATTCACGACAAATCCTGGGGGAGGAGACGGTCCTGAGGATGCGGGGGAGCAGCCGGGGTCCTCTCAGGGAAATTACAGAAGTCAGCCTGCTGTTTGCAGCTGAGCGAAGCTGGGGAAACTAGTGGGGAAGGAAGAGTGGGGCCCAAAGGGAGAAGACCCTTCTAACTCTGACTTTATGTTCCACGTTCTAAGGTTCTCCGTGTTGTGTTCTAGAGGCGAGAGGGACCTTAGAACTGGAACAGCAATGGGAGAGCCTTTAGGGAACTTCTCACCCAACCCCTCATTTGATCAGAGTGGGACGTTTCCAGGTAAAACAGGACGGGGACCATCAGCACTCACCGGTGGTCCGGCCCGAAGAAAAAAGGGACAAAATGTCCTGGATCGCTATGTACAAGGCCGGAACTCCAAAGGTCTCAAACATAATCTGCGTGAGAGAGCCGGCAGTCAGAAGAGGCCCTCATGGGGGAGGCAAGGAGGACGCAGGGTTTTAGGGGAGGATTTTCCCCCGAGATCTGGAGGAGACCCCCCCCGACTTTCCTCTCCTTTAGGGAACCTCGAACTTCCTTCCTATTCCCACCCCTCCCTCCCCCAATTCCTAGCCCTTAAGATTGCTTCTAACTCCTTCAGGAATACTTCTCTCTCTGAGACACCTTATCCTGCAGGTAGAATATAAGCTTCTTGAAAACGGGGACTGGATCACTTTGAATCTCAGCATCTCCAGCCCCTGGGACAGGCCTGGACCAATCAGGATCTCCCCTCCTAGAAACTCCAAGCCAGTCTTTGCCGTAACCAGCCACTGCTCTTTTTGCAGAAGCTCTTGCTGCGTCTTAGGGAAGGCTTGGGAGATATTACGACGTCCGGTAAGGGCCGGCCGGCTCAGGGCACTGGGGCAGCACAGACCATCCCCAAGGGAAGGCCCTGGGCACCCCCTCATTTTCCACTTGTCCAACACACATGTGACACACTCAATCAGGATAATAATGTATTTAAGCCTTGGACGACGTTTGGCCCACAGGGACCCAGATCTAAGCGGGAACCTTAGAATGGAGAAGATCGGGGCTGGAGGGGGTAAGAACTTTGGCAGTGGAGAATCAGAGCCGGGAGGACCCCAAAATGTAGACTGCTGGGCCTGGCCCCCTCCTCCCCCCACCCCTCGCTCACCTCAACTAACTTCTCTTTGTTGGCCTTTGGGTTGGTGACGCTCTCGGTCACCAGGAGGGGATGTTCCTCTGGGTCTACCCGGAGCACATTGTAGAAAGCGTGGTGCCAGATCTGGGGGAAGATCGGGTATCAGTCAGCTCTTGCCCATGGCAGCTGTGCCATGTTCCACCCCCACTCTAATTTTTATTTAGTCCACTGAAGTGCCTTTAATAGAGACGGTTTCTCCCTATGCTCGTGGTAGACTTTTCTGACTACGGTTTAAGTGCTCGGGGGTCCTAACAAAGCCCCTCTATTAAAGGACTCCTTCCCTCAGCCAGGAAAGGTGGTTTGGTTGAGCTCAGGGGCCCCAGTAGCAGCCATCCTGAGTACTTGGCTGTGGACTGACCTTTTCCATGTCCTCCCAGTTGGTGACAATTCCATGTTCAATGGGGTATTTCACCGTGAGCTTTCTCCACTTATCAGTGACTTCGTCACCGATGAAAGTATCCCTTTCATCCAATCCGTGCATCATAATCTGGAAAAAGCAGGGAGCGACTTGTCATTGGCTGGACCGGGTGGGCCACAATAGGAGGAAATATTATATTTGGTGAGGGAGCTTAGAGAGGGCCATTTGGGGAGGAGGGCGGCTCTGCCTTCATATTTCTTCCAGCTACCACTTACTGAAAGGCCCATAAAGGAATTGTTCCGAATAAGTCATCTGGGGGTACTTGAGTACAGTGGTCATTCTCATCCCATGCGCTTTGTAGATAAAGACTGGAGACCCCTCTCCTTCTCTGACTCAGCCAGGAAGACGACCCTCATTCCCTTTTCCTGCAGGATTTTCTGCAGAATTCTCACCCTATTCCCAAGCACCTCCCTACTCAAAGCCCATTGTCTCTCAACTGCTTTAAAGGCTCCCTTTCCCCCCTCTCCACCCTGTTTGGTGTGATAGGAGCCTCAAGCCAACCAAGACCCTATTCCAGGTGATTTAATACACTTTTCCCAAGGATCCAGTGGCCAGGTACATGGAGCTGAGAACTTTGGGTTGTCACAGGGGACTGCAAGAAGTGCAGAAGAGATGGATGCTGTGTGCTCGTGCTTGGATGGGTGCCAAGATTTAACTTGGACCTCAGTGCCTCTGACCTTGACTAAGCACGCCTGAAGAGGATCTGTACTTAAAGAAAGACAAAAGCATGGTCGGGGAGAAGTCTCCTGGATTTGCAGTCTAGAGACCTGGGCCTTAGTGGTCCCCACTGGCCCCAAGTGCAAGCTCATCATCTGGAAAGAGGGGGCCCAGATTTGTTTTAAATCCTTAGTAAATCAAGCGCGCACTCACTGGGCTGTCCAAATGCTGCACAAGCTTTCCGGGTGCAGGCTGGCTCACTGGCAGTGCCCACTCCAATGAGATGGACCATCCCATGGGAACAAAGCTTCAGCAAATCCAAAGAAGCCCTGTCTCTTCTTCTGGCTACCGGTTACTCCATGACAACCGCAGGTACCCCATCCCTCATCTGAATTTCCATGACTAAGGCCTCCACCGTATTTAAAATCACAACTGCTTAGTGGGTCCCTTCTGGCCCAGGGCCCGGGCCAAACAGAGCCCGAGCGACTCGGGCTCCCCTCTCAGCTCCAATACTGAGGTATATTGATCCCCATTGGACTTTATCCCACTTGATCCAACCTAATGGCCCTCTCTGTCAAAATTCTTTTGGACCAGTCACCCCCTGTGTTAGCTCTTTACCCCCTCCCACCTTGGTGTCTACTGTGAATGTTAAACCCACCGTTAGTGCCTTTTCCTAGTCCTTGATAACAATGTCAGTGAGCAATAGACCAAGCATAGACCCCCATGGTCCCCCCTGCAGATCATCTTCCACCTTAACATTGAACCCTGAACCCTTCCTAGGGCTGAATCCATCGGACTATATTATTGTAGTCTTGCCTACCCTTGATCTTCTCCAGAAGCAGCAGAATGATGAGCTACCCTATTAGAACCTTTGCTAATCTAAGTATAATTTCAGCTCATCTATTATACCTTAGTAATCCTGTCAAAAAAGAGAATGAGGTTAGTCTGGCATGACCCACTCTGTACAGAGCTCGGTTGCTCGGTGACGATTGCTTCCCTTTAGAATTGTTCAGCGTCCCTCTCTAAGGATCTCTTCTATGATTTCCCCAGGGCCATTCCTTGCCCTGAATCCCCTTCTCCTCCATCCCCTCACTGTCTTAAGAATATACTCAAAATGTCCTTTGTGGGACTTTAGAGGTGTCTCTGGCTTTTTCACACCATGATCACTCGTTCTCTCTTTTGTGAAAGCCCCCGAGTCCCCAGAGTAGCTGTGATGGCCGGAGATATAGGGACCCCCCCCAGCCACTCCATAATATCCCTTCCTTTGCCTGGGACGATCCCAAGGGGGCTGCCCATCTCAGAGAACACTGACCTGCTTTTTGTAGCGCCCAACCACACATGGGAAAACAAATCGAGGAACCCGTTCTCCGCCATACCCCACTCTGAAGTATGTGGAGCCACCATCAAAGACAACAGCCAAGGAATCTTCAGCTTCTCCCCACTTTTTTGTGGCTATTGAAAAGAGACAATGTGGCCTGCTTTGTCCTGGGTCCAGGCTTAAGGCTCTGGGTCCTCAGCAAATAGAAAAAGCCTAAAGACCTAGAGACCTGCTGGAAGTTATTCCTTGGGTCCCTGGGGAGTCCCCCCCCCAATAGCCAGATTGGAAGGCAAACTGCTAAGCGGATTGAGCCCTGCAGGAAGTTGCTCCCCTTTCCAATCAGGGCAGGCTACCCAGCCCCCTGCAGTCCAATTCCCTTCCCCCAGTGTCCCAGGGAGACTTTGTCAGAGCTGGCTTTTCTTGGGCATCCTTTGCTGCCCGTTTCCCCCTTCCCTCCCACTTCCTCATTCTCTCACATGTTTGGCTTTGGCGGCCCCAGGCATTTATAACCATCTCCACAGGGACTCTCCTTGTTCACTGACCCAGGTATCCCTGGATGCTGATTTTGCAAGGTTTGTCTGCATTGTGACCTTTGCAGCACCTACTTCTGACCCTGGGGGTCCTGGGACTCACTTCTGCCTACCCTACTGGGCTGTGATCCCTCCTGAGTTGGCTGGCCGGGCCCCATTTGTCTGGCTTCTACTCAGCTCTAGACACCTTCCAGGCCAGTGCTGAATGGTGAAAAGACTCCTAGATCAGAAGTCATAGAGCTCGGGTTCCTAGTCAGATGGATCGGCCCTAGGAAGGGTTTATGGATCAATGTTAAGGTGGAAGAAGATCTCCAGTGGGGACCATGGGGATCCATGCTTGGTCTATTGCTCTGATGATGGATTTATCATTCACAGTTGAATGGTGGGAAGTGGGAGGGGAAAAGAGCTAACTCAGTGGGTGATTGGTCCAAAAGAATTTTGACAAATGGGGCCATTAGTCGGATCATCTAAGATAAAATAAGATGAGGGGCTTGTTGTACTTGGAGATCTCCTCCTCACTCTTACAATCCATCTTCATTGTTCTAAGATCCAGTGATCTGGCTATACAAGAAGAGTAGATGTGTTCACCTCCTTAGACTTCTGAGGGGCCTAAGTTTGGGGAAATAATTGCCCTCAACCCATGCCATAGATAATAAAATCAACTGCTTTATCTCTCTGCCCTAGAACTCCCTCAAAACCAAATTGTCATTTCAGCCTCCATTCTCTCTTCTCTATGATATTTTTGATGTTTTCTTCATTAAAGTGGACCCCAAATGCCATAGTAAAAATGAAGGTCACTATGGAGGTGTTCTTGAAAAGTTGTCTGGTTATTAAATATTCTAAAGTATTGTTAATATCCTGCTGATGTAATATAAAAGCAAGCTAATATTTAAAGAATGAACCCTGGAAGTGAGTTCTTTAACAAAGTGAATAATTACTCTTGAATTTGTGGAGTTTTTCTTTAAATCCTCTTAGTTTCTCATATAATAAAAAGGTTACATATCCTCTCCTAATCTATTTCTTTTTTTGTTTGTTTTTGTTTTTTGCTGAGGTAATTGGGGTTAAGTGACTTGCCCAGAGTCACACAGCTAGGAAGTGTCTGAGACTAGATTTGAACTCAGGTCCTCCTGACTTCAAGGCTGGTGCTCTATCTAGTGCGCCACCTAGCTGCCTCATCCTAATCTATTTCTTATAAATTCTCAGAAATACCCTCAAGGACCCCCACCTTAACAAGGATTTCCCCCCAAAACTCTGATAATTGCTCCTCCAATATTGTTTCAAGGGCTATCACTCTTCTCCAGGAACCCCATTCCACTTTGGTATAGTTCTCATTGTTTGGAAGTTTTCCTGATGTTCCCCATCAATTTGTTTTTAAATCTTCCACTGATTGTGACTGGTTCTGCCCTCTGTGATCAATGCTAATCTCTTCTTCTGTTCTAACTAGAAAACAATCCTAAACCTAAATGTGCTGCCTTCCTCACCTCAATCCTATCATTGGACTGGATTTATTTTAATCTGTTTCTAAGAGACAAAACCTATCTGTTATTTACTCAGAAATGATTGGCTTTGCTCAAGACATAGTGACTTCAAGTCAAATTGATAGATTTTCCCAAGACTTTGTCTAAAGAGAAGGAAAAACTGTCAAACTCAGTTCTACTGGAAGAAGTAACGTATTGCATTGTTGGTGGAGCTGTGAACGGATCCAACCATTCTGGAGAGCAATTTGGAGCTATGCTCAAAAAGTTGTCAAACTGTGCATACCCTTTGACCCAGCAGTGTTTCTACTGGGCCTATATCCCAAAGAGATCTTAGAGGAGGGAAAAGGACCCACATGTGCAAGAATGTTTGTGGCGGCCCTTTTTGTAGGGGCTAGAAACTGGAAACTGAAGGGATGCCCATCCATTGGAGAGTGGCTGAATAAATGATGGTCTATGAATGTTATGGAATATTATTGCTCTGTAAGAAACAACCAGCAGGACGATTTCAGAGAGGCCTGGAGAGACTTGCAGGAACTGATGCTGAGTGAAACGAGCAGAACCAGGAGATCATCATACACAGCAACAACAGTATTACATGATGATCAATTCTGATGGACATGGCTCTCTGCAACAAAGAATCGTCTCAAACCAATTCTTCCAATTGTTCACTGAAGAAAACCATATACACCCAGAGAGAGGGATATGAAATATGGACCACAACGTAACATTTTCATGATCTCTATTGACATTTGCTTGCATTGTGTTGCCTTTCTCTGATTCTTTTTTTTTTTCTTGTAGATAGGATTTTTCTTGCATAACTTCTCAAGCATTTCAACATTATTAACATGTAGTGGACTTCCTGCCATCTAGGGGAGGGGAGGGGACTGGGGGTAAAATTTGTAATGGAAAGCTTTGTAAAGATCAATGTTGGGAAACTACCCATATACATGCTATACAAATAAAAAGCTTTAATAAAAAAAAAGCAACGTATTGTCTATGGTGATGTTAATCTAAAGGATGAGTGCATCATTTAGTACCATGAGGGAAGAAGGGAAGGGGATCCATGCTGATATTTCCCATGAAATAAATGATTGGATTTTTAAAGACTCTCGGGACCTCAAGGGTCATCTTGCCCAACACTTTCCCAAACAAGAATCCTTTCTACAATATCTACAGCAAGTGATCAAATGGACACTTCTTGCTGTTAAAAAGTTTGTTTTCTTAACTTGCACAGAAATATAGCTCCTCTATTTTCTACTTAGGAGACACTCAGTTATTCTGTGGCTAAACCTGATTTTAATTACAGTTTTTTTTTTATTCTATTCAACTAAGACTACTGAGCATTTACTACATTCCAGGCAGCCAAAGAAAAAGAGGAACTTTTCCTCTAGGAATTCACAAAGTAATTTCAAGGCAGACATAGGAAAAGCAGCCCCTAACTAGGTAGGATCATGGGAAGATAGAGGAGTAGGTCAGAAAATTCCAAAATTGTGCCTCAGGGCAAAAATAAATTGGCAAAAAAACGAATAAGACTCGGGGCAGAACAGGGGTCCCTCCTGGGACAACCTTAGAAGCCCTGAAGAAAGACCCCAGGATTGGAACTTTAGTGCTGTGAAGTGTAAATACATCCAGACTAGCTCGGCAGAAACAGAGGGCACTGGGGCTAGCTGAGTTCAGAAGTGGCTTAGCCCAAACCAGGAACTTTCACTTCCTGGACAGTGGAGGGAGCAGAGGTTCTGAGTTCGAGGAGACGGAGGGAAGCTCTCCTGATTAGGAACACCAGGCCCAGCAGTGCTGCAGAGACAGAGTGCTGGGTGAGAAGGAATCCGCACACCAAGTGAGTGCAGAAGCATTGGGTCAGGGATGCTGCTGGCTAAAGGCACTCGTAGGAGGATGACAGGTATAGCATTCTCCCAGATCTACAGATTAATGGGAATGGGATAAAGAGGTGGGGGAAAGGGTTGAGGGATCCCTAGATGGGGAAAGGCTAAGTAAGAGCAAGGTGAGTTAAGGAGAGAATTAAAATAAAAAATTAGCAGGGATAGGAAATGAGAGAGATAGATGCACAAACACTGTAACAGGGACCAGGAGTCAAATTTATTGGAAAAAGACATAAATTATATAAAAATATAAATATAAATGCATATGTATGTCTGTATGTATATATATGTATGTGTGGGGAGCTGTGAATATATAGAGATATATAAAGGTAGATATAAACCCATACTTAACTGTAGCATGCTTGGGAGAGTTAGGGGGGATAAAAGGGGGGAAAATGAATAAAGTTAAAAGTGTACAGCAGAGAATAAAAGAATAACTTATAAGTAATCAAAGAAAAGATAGACAGTCATGAATATAATCTCTTCTATTATATATAATATATGCTTTTTTGAAATGGAAATTTATTATTACATATTTGGAATCCTCCCTGATATTCTGCTGGGCACACGATAATGTTTTGTTTTTTCATTTTCCTTTTCTGTCTTTCTTTTATCATTTTGCTTTTCTTATTTCATAGTTTTATTTATTTATTTATTTTTTGCTTAGGCAATTGAGGTTAAGTGACTTGCCCAGGGTCACACAGCTAGGGAATGTTAAGTGTCTGAGACCAGATTTGAACTCAGGTCCTCCTGACTTCAGGGCTGGTGCTCTATCCACTGCGCCACCTAGCTGCCCCTATTTCATAGTTTTAAATAAATAAATATTTAAAATATAAAAATCAAATAAGAGGAGTAGAAGAAAAATTGGAAAATAGAAGTGAGAGTGATGTCAGATAATCTTGGGGTGGGGGAGTCAATAGCTTGGTATTGATATGGTAGCATAAAATGAGGAAAAAGATGTACAACAATTTAGTAAAGAAACAATTCCTTAAAAAGCAGAATTGGCTTGATAGAAAAGTATATAAAAAGCCAACTGAAGAAAATAG
>JAJPUD010017005.1:0-32488 GCA_023553655.1 Myrmecobius fasciatus
TAAGCAAACATCAATCAAGGAGTATGAGAATGTTATGTTGTGGTCCACATTTCACATCCCTCTCTCTGGGTGTATGTGGCTTCCTTCAGTGAACAATTGGAACTGGTTTGAAACATTTCATTGTTGAAGAGAGCCACGTCCATCAGAATTGATTGTCATACAGTATTGTTGTTGCCGTGTATAATGATCTCCTGGTTCTGCTCATTTCACTTAGCATCAGTTCATGCAAGTCTCTCTAGGCCTCTCTGAAATCGTCCTGCTGGTCATTTCTTACAGAACAATAATATTCCATAATATTAATATACCATAATTTATTCAGCCATTCTCCAATTGAAGGGCATCTATTCAATTTCCAGTTTCTAGCCACTACAAAAAGGGCTGCCACAAACATTCTTGCACATGTGGGGCCCTTTCCTTCCTTTATGATTTCTTTGGGATATAAGCCCAATAGAAATGCTGCTGGGTCAAAGGGTATGCACAGTTTGATAACTTTTTGAGCATAGCTCCAAATTGCTCTCCAGAATGGCTGGATCCGTTCACAGCTCCACCAACAATGCATCAGTGTCCCAGCCTTCCCACATCCCCTCCAACATTCATCATTATCTTTTCCTGTCATTTTAGCCAATCTGACAGGTGTGAAGTGGTACCTCAGGGTTGTCTTGATTTGCATTTCTCTGATCAATAGTGATTTGGAGCACCTTTTCATATAACTACAAATAGTTTTAATTTCATCCTCTGAAAATTGTTCATATCCTTTGACCATTTATCGATTGGAGAATGGCTTGAATTTTTATAAATATGAGACAATTCTCTATATATTTTAGAGATGAGACCTTTATCAAAATCCTTAAATGTAAAGATGATTTCCCAATTTATTGCTTCCCTCCTAATCTTGACTGCATTGGTTTTGTTTGTACAAAAACTTTTTAACTTAATATAGTCAAAGTTATCTATCTGGTTTTCAATTAAGAGTTCCAGTTCTTCTTTGGACATAAATTTATTCCATTTCCATAGGTCTGAGAGGTAAACTATATTCCATTCCTCTAATTTACTTATAGTATCACTCTTTATATCCAGATCATGAACCCATTTAGATCTTATCTTGGTATGTGGTGTTAGGTGTGGGTCAAGCCTTAATTTCTTCCACACTAGTTTCCAATTTTCCCAGCAGTTTTTGCCAAATAGTGAGTATTTATCCCAAAAGCTGGGGTCTTTGGGTTTATCAAAGACTAAATTGTTATAGTTGTTGCCTAGTTTGTCTTGTGATTCTATCCTATTCCACTGATCGACTACTCTATTTCTTAGCTAGTACCAAATGGTTTTGATGACCGCTAGTTTGTAATACAGTTTTAGATCTGGTACAGCAAGTCCACCATCGTCAGCCTTTTTTTTTCCATTAATCCCCTTGAAATTCTTGACCTTTTGTTCTTCCACATGAACTTTGCTACTATTTTTTTCTAGATCTGTAAGATAATTTCTTGGGAGTTTGATTGGTATGGCACTAAATAAGTAAATTAGTTTGGGTAGTATTGTCATTTTTATTATATTCGCTCGGCCTACCCATGAGCATTTTAAGTTTTTCCAATTGACTAGGTCTGATTTTATTTGTGTGGAAAGTGTTTTGTAGTTTAGTTCATATAGTTCCTGACTTTCCGTTGGTAGATAAATTCCCAAATATTTTATACTATCAACAGTTATTTTGAATGGAATTTCTTTTTGTATCTCTTGCTGCTGAACTTTATTGGTAATATATAAAAATGCTGATGATTTATGTGGATTTATTTTGTATCCTGCAACTTTACTAAAGTTGTGAATTGTTTCTAGTAGTTTTTTAGTTGAGTCTTTAGGGTTCTCTAAGTATACCATCATGTCATCTGCAAAGAGTGATAATTTGGTTTCCTCATTACCTACTCTAATTCCTTTAATCTCTTTTTCTTCTCTTACTGCCAAAGCTAACATTTCTAAGACAATATTAAATAATAATGGTGACAGTGGGAAGCCTTGTTTAAGAATTTCTTAATACTCGGATCTCATAGTTTCTAGACAGACTCAAAGATACTTTTGTGTTGACATTTCTACTTTGTTTTCCTACAAACTTTCCTTCCTTCCTTCCTTCCCTCCTTCCTCCCTTCCCTCCCTTCCCTCCCTTCCCTCCCTTCCTTCCCTTCCTTCCCTTCCTTCCCTTCCTTCCCTTCCTTCCCTTCCTTCCTTTCCTTCCTTTCCTTCCTTTCCTTCCTTTCCTTCCTTTCCTTCCTTCCTTTCCTTCCTTCCTTTCCTTTCTTTCCTTTCTTTCCTTTCTTTCCTGAGGCAATTGGGGCTTAAGTGACTTGCCCAGGATCACACAGCTAGGGAATGTTAAGTGTCTGAGATCAGATTTGTACTTGGGTCCTCTTGACTTCAGAGCTGGTGCTCTATCCACTGCGCCACCTAGGTGCCCCCCTACAAACTTTCAACAGGAATATGAAGATGATCAATATGATGGTATTGAATAAAATGACATAGTAATTACTGCAGTTTTCAATAACTGGATCTCATGTTCTTAAAAAACCAATGTAACACCACCAAATGACCACCACTTTTGGAAGTATTTTTTTTTTTATTTAGGAAGACTTTAAAAAAAAAGTCATTAGTTTTTATTGAAATAAATTTAGATTGGAGTTTTCATAAGAAAGTACCATTATGTAAAAGAACATTGACTTGATTTGGGCTTGATTACCAACTTTTAAATAGCAGTGGGATAACCATGGCTTTATTTCATCTGTAAGTACCATAGAAGTTCCAACGTGGAGTATATTGAAAAGAAACTTAGACATAAGGAATTGGGGTTGGTGAGTTCATCAGTCTCTTACCATCAGAAAAATCACATATTAAAGAGTCTAATATGGGCCAGGGAATGTGCTATCTGTTGAGACAATGTAAACACTCCCTGCCCTTAAGGACTTCTGCTTTATTGGGAGACATTTCTTTATATAGATGATTTGGGGGGGGGAGCAGAAAAGGTATCATGTATGTGACACTGTGACCTTGCAGAAGCTATTTTACTTGTGCTTCTCTGTGAAATGACAATGACAATATTTGCCCTCTTTTACCTCTAGAGCTGTATAAACCTGAGTGTACTGTGATTTTTATTCTGAGTTATTAGAAGGCAGTTTGATACTTTGGAAAGAAGAGGACAGAATTTGGAGTCAGTGCCCTGGGTTCAAGTCCTAGTTCTTCTCCTTATCTGACATAGTGGAGAAGTTATTTCATGTCTGGCTGGGCCTCAGCTTCATCTGTAGAAGGAAACTTTACTTTTCAAGGAGCTGGGTTAGATCCCTTTCAAAGTTCCTTCCAACTCTATTTCTACCCAATAGAGAATGTAAACTCCTTGAGGGCAAGGACTGCTTGTTATTGTCTTGATAATCCTAGTATCACAGACCCTGACATATAAATGACATTAATAAATAAATGATTGTTTCCATCTCTAAATCTTTTGATGTCTTATCAATGGGGTAGAAAGATTCCCCTTCTCCCTCCACTTTGATGCATTGCTCTAGAAAATCAGGTGGTGGTCTAAAAATAAAACCTACCATATCAGAATAAACTTCATGAAATAAAAATTCAAATAAAATTATCCATTAAAAAGCCTGACTCATTGTCCTAAGAATTTTTGTCCATATGAATTACTATCATTTGTAAATTGGTGTAAAAAGATTATACAATGACTTTAAACTTAAAACTTAATATTCGATAGACTTTATATTAAGCAGGCATTTCCTACTTGTTTTGGTTTTAGATAACTAGGCTTCTGAGTTTCCTGAGCAAAAGAATTTTCCATGTGAGCAACTACACCTAATGGTTGTTTTTGGTCTCTCTGGAAAGATAGAAATGAAGGAAAAATTAGTAAAGATTGCCTTTGTCTGACCCCTTGTGGACACAGTCGAACCTTACAGAGTCTAGTTCTGGGGATTTTTGTTTTTTGTTTTTTTATTTTGTTTTTTAAATGTTCTTGGGGTTTAGTTAAATGTTAATTTGAAGTGTCTTAAACCTTTGAGAAAAGATGCTAGATTATATAGAGAAAATAAGATCTAATAAAAAATCTCTCATTTGGATTTTAAGCAGAATACATTTTCTCTAGACCCAACAATTTCAAGGAAAAAAGTTTGTACTGAAAGCCTAGAAGATTGGTTAATCCATCAGTAGTAAGCCTGTATTTGATTGAGGAAGAGAAAGGTATTATATGTCTAAATGGGGGAGGGATTAAACCAACTGTTTGGGCCCCCTTCTCCCTACTCCCTCTTGTCCTCAAGTAAAGTTGATAGAGGGGAAAAGGAATATTACTATTGGAGTATGAGATCTGGGTTTCAATCCTGCACTTGCTAAAAAAAACTTTAGGTAAGATAATTCATGGCTCTAGTCTTTCAATTCATTTCCAAGGCCCTTTACTATTCTAAATGTTATGATCTTGTTCCAAACCATCAGACTTAGATGATGACAGAAAAGGGTAGAAAGAAATGTCTCAGGAAAACCCAGTTTTTTAAGAGGAAAAAAAACCCTAATCTTGGTTTTTATAAAGAGGCCAGTTCCTTAATACCAAAACACAGCAAAGAAATGAAACAACAGTTTAGACTTCAATTAATCCTCCTCAGTCATATCCATTTTTTCAAACCTATCTAAAAATAGTCCTCAGGAAAGTTTTAGAACACTTGATCACATAGTGATTTTTTCCTTCTTGTCACTTAAAAGTTTGTGTGCATTTCTTTCGGCATTTAATATTGAACTAATTTTAATTTGTTTACCTTGTTTCCCAACCTAGATTTTGAGCCCCTGGAAGTCAGATATATTTATTTATCTTCAATTCTGCCATGGCACCTAAAACAGGACCTTGAATATTAGGAAGTAATTAATAGATGTGTGCTGTTTGAAAATAGGGAGCAACATCCCAGACCATGTTGGGGACATATGGCAAGAAAAGCTCTAGATTGTTTAGACTAAGGCCGACCTGAATACTGGTACCTAAGAAATGTGTGGCTTTAATAAGCTAGTTATCTGAACTTGTTTACTAATCCATTAAATGGGGATAATAGCCACTTGTACTACATATCTTACAGAGTTGTGAAGAAAATGATTTGTAAACTGTAAAGTGCTAATGTAAACTATTACCCCATTAAATTACCACGGACAGTATTTGAAAGAACAGCCTGTGTTAGTATCCTGCTTTTCCAATTTTTTAAATTTAGCACAGTGCTTTACATGTAGAAGACAATAAATATTGGTTAGATGTTCAGTTGAAGTAGGTTTGGTCAACAAGCCTGATTTTTGTGCCCTTAATGTCTTTAAACCTACATTCTCATTTGCTCACACACATATGAAAACCAATTTTTTCCTTTAAGGCAGCTAGCTGCAGTCCTTTGCTTACCCTAGCTCTTTGGCCTTCTTTTGGTGCTACTTGCCTTCCTAGTTGGTGTGATCCTTTTAAGTGACACTCCTCCTAGCACACTGGGTTTTCTCACTTCACTTAGGCCTTTTTCACCCCTTCCCACCAATCTTTAACTTCCACTCTTGGCCTGTCAAACATTTTAGGACAAAAACAAAAAATGAGGATTTGAGTCCAATACAAATCCATGTTATCTTAATACATATCAATTGAGCCTTCATAGTTACTCAAAATTCCTTTTATTCATCCCTTTTTGAGTTGTTTCATGTTCTCCCTAGAGGCTGTTCCAAACTTTTTTCCATGTTATTCAAATGTTCTCCCTAGAGGCTGTTCCAAACTTTTTTCCATGTTATTCAAATCTTAGTTCCCTCACTTTCTGTCAGTTGACATTGCCTTCTATTTTATGAAATAAATTGAGGTCACTAGTTCAAACTCTCTCATCTCACCTCAAAGCATTCCTGTGGGTCATACCTTTATTATCTTTTTTTTTTTTTTTACTTTTTTTTACTTTTATTTATTTATTTTTATTAAAAGCTTTTTATTTACAAAACATATGAGTGACTTTTCTACATTGACCTTTGCAAAAACTTTTTTTTCCCAAGCTTTTCCCCTCCTTCCCCCTACCCCCACCCCTAGATGACAGGTAATCTAATACATGCTAAATATGATAAATTATATCCAATTAATAATTGGATAAATTAAATCCAATACATGTATACATATCTATACAGTTATCTTACTGCACAAGAAACATCAGATCTAGAAAGTGAAGAAAAAAAAACAACCTAAGAAGGAAAACAAAAGGCATGGAAATATTCACAGAAAGCGTTAAAATGCTGTGTTGTGGTCCGTACTCAGTTCCCACAGGCCTCTCTCTGGATGTATATGACTATCTTCATCACTGAACAATAGGAACTGGTTTGAATCACATCATTGTTGAAGAGAACCATGTCCATCAAAATTGATCATCGTATAGTCTTGTTGCTGTGTATAATGTTCTCCTGGTTCTGCTGATTTCACTCAGAATTAGTTCATGCAAGTCTCTCCAGGCCTCTCTGAAGACCTCCTGTTGATTGTTTCTTACAGAACAATAATATTCCATAACATTCATATACCATAATTTATTCAGCCATTCTCCAATTGATGGACATCCTTTCAATTTCCAGTTTCTTGCCACTACAAAAAGGGCTGCCACAAACATTTTTGCACATGTGGGTCCCTTTCCCTCCTTTAAAATCTCTTTGGGATATAGGCCCAGTAGAAACACTGCTGGGTCAAATATACCTTTATTATCTCAAAATTTCTTTGGATTGTCATAGATCCTTTATGGCTCTTGTCTTAAATGTTTTTTTTTTCTGTTGAAGGCTAACTCCTTCAATCTAAATTCTTGATTTCTTCCTCACCTACCTCTTCCAGGACTTATATCACTAATATCCTGCCTTTGCTATTTTCCATCCTCTGTAGTGGTTCATTCCCTTTTTCCTGAAAATATGCTCCATTATGTCTAGTCTAGAAAAAGCTTTCCTCTAAAATCTGCATTCCACTTTTCAGACTACCATTCTGTCTCTTTGTCCAATATAACGTTTCACCAAAGAATAGTTACCTGACATCCTCATTTTCTCTTAATTTCTCATTCCTTTGCAATGTGGTTACAAAAATAATTCTTTTCACAGTGACTTCCTAATAGCCAAATCCAGACTCTTTTCCTGATCATGGTCCTTGACTTTTCTGAAGCACTTCACACTACTGAGAGGCAGGCTATTCGTGAAATGACTGGAATAGAAGTCAAGACCAAGTCTCCAATCCTAGCTCTACTACTCATTAGTAATGTGTCCTTAGAAACGTTAATTTGTTTACTAACGTTGAAAAAAAGGGATTGTGAGTAGTGATTTCTCTTTTGCTCACCTTACAAGGTCATTGTGAGGATCAAATGTGGTCTATCTATCACTAAGCATTGATTATGTGCCTCCATCTTTCTACTCCAGGCATTTTCTCTGGCTGTCCCACATGCCTGGAGACTTTCCTTCCTCAACTCTGCTTACTGACTTCTCTGTCCCAAATAAAATCCCTAATCCTTTTTAAGTCTGATGCCTGATTTCTGTTATTTCCTTTTCTGTATATCACTTGCCTATATATATGTGTGTGTGTGTGTGTGTGTGTGTGTATATATATAGGCAATTTTTTTTGCTTGTATCTCCCATTAGATTGTAAGCTTGAGAGCAAAGAGACTCTTTTTTGCCTCTCTTTGTGTCTTCAGTGCTTAGCACAGGACCCAACACATAGTGGGTACTTAAGTATTGACTGACTGTCTGGTACTATGCTGATTGTCAGGGATAAAAAAATAGGGCAAAAACAGTCTTTACCCTCAAAGAACTGTAATCCAATGATGAAGACAACATAAAAACAACTATATCCAAGTGTTAATATACAAGAAAAATTAAACATACTGAAAAGAAGAAACTAGCATTTAAAAAAGATGAAGAAAGACTTCATAAACTAAGGCAGTAAAAAGACCATTGTTCTGCTTTTGGCTCTAGAACCTTGTTTTTCTTTCCCTTTAGGTCGTTATTTTCTGTCTTATCTATTTCCTCTTATATCGTAATTCCTTCTCTATAACAAAATATGGATATAGGTTATACATGTGCAATCATGTAAAACACATCTATATTAGTTGTGTTGTAAAAGTAGAAACAGACCAAAATCTCCAATATCTCATCTACTGCCATGCCTTTAACTATGCTCCCTATATTGACTTCCAAATCTACAACTGTCGCCCTAACCCCTTGACTGAATCAACCACACATTTTTGACTTTTTTAAAATAATTCTTTTTAATACACATTGCTTTATGAATCATGTTGAGAGAAAAATCTGAGCAAAAGGGAAAAACCGGGGCAGCTAGGTGGCGCAGTGGTTAGAGCAGCAGCCCTGAAGTCAGGAAGACCTGAGTTCAAATCTGGTCTCAGACACTTAACATTCCCTAGCTGTGTGACTCTGGGCAAGTCACTTAACCCCAATTGCCTCAGCAAAAAAAGCAAAAAAAAAAAAAAAAAAAAAAGGGAAAAACCATGCGAGAGAAAAACAAAAAAAGAAGTGAATATAACACATTAATTTACCTTCCATCTTCATAGTTCTTTTTCTGCATGCAGATGGCATTTTCTGTCCTAAGTCTGTTGGGATTGCTTCAGATCACTGAAAAGAACCAAGAATTTCATAATTGATCATTGCACATTCTTGCTATTATTGTGTATAATGTATTCCTGGTCTGCTTGTTTTGTTCAGCATCAATTCATGTAAATCTTTCCAGGCCTTTCTAAAATCTTGTTCATCATTTTTTATAAAACAATATTCCATTATCTTCACATGCCACAAATTATTCAGTCATTCCCAAACTGATGGCATCTATTCATTTTCCAGTTCTTTGTTACCACAAAAAGAGCTGCTACAAACATTTTTATACATGTTGGTCTTTTTCCTTCTTAATGAGTTCTTTGGGATACAAACCTAATAGTGGCACTTCTGGGTCAAAGGGTATGCACAGTTTGATAAATAGTTGGATCATTTCACAACTCCACCAACACTGAATGAGTTTTGACTTTTTCTTGATCATTGTCTGGATGCCATGCCATCATTCAAACTCATTGTGTGCCTGACATCCTTCTTCCTCTCTCCCCCTCAAAACTTAGTTCTTCAGACACTCTTGTTTTGTCAATAACATTTTCCCAATACTTTACGTTACATCTATGATTTTTCCTTGCCATCTGTATCAGGTAAGTCATTAATTACTGTCAGTTCTTCCTATGTTTTTCAAAACTATTGTCTTTAAATTCACATTGCTTTCTGTTCTGATTGCTATGAAAGTGATTGGTATGGCTGTGGATTTAAAAGGACAGGGTTTGAATTTAGCCTGGAATATTGTAAACAGATTAGGAAAATCTTAAGGAAAGTTGAAAGGAGGACTCAATCAGAAGGGGAAAAGAATTCAAGGAGAAAAGAATGCAGGTGGCAAAATAAGGTAAGGAAAGGTAAGACAAATTAGTTAAAACATGAAAAAAATTTAGAGAAGATTGAAAATAACCAAATTATTAAGGAATGATAAAAAGGGAATAGATTTATAAAAAAAGTAAAAGGTTGTGGAGGGGTAGCTAGGCAGTGCAGTGGATAGAGCACCAAACCTGAAGTCAGGAGGTCCTGAGTTCAAATCTGGTCTCAGACGTTTAACACTTCCTAGTTGTGTGACCCTGGACAAGTCACTTTACCCCAATTGCCTCGGGGAAAAAGAAAAAAAAGTTTGTGGAAAGATTGTATGGGATGTATAGGTTGAATGATGTGTAACTGCTATGGTTTGTCCCATATTCAAAATTATGTGATTCTTGACTTAATATTACTTCAAGCCTAGATCACTGAAAGATAACTTGGCAGTCCTCTTTAAAAAAAATTTTTTTAAATATTTTTTCTAATTACATGTAATGACACTTTTAAACATTCATTTAAAGAATTTTTTTTGAATTCCAATTTTTTGCCTGTCTAATAATAGGTTATACATGTGCAATCATGTAAAACACATACATATTAGTTGTTATAAAAGTAGAAACAAACCAAAAGGAAAAAAAACCCTAAAAATATTTTGAAAAAATAAAGATAATGAGGACACAAAACTATCATTCTTTGCAGATGATATGAGCTGTCATTTTCTTCAATGAAATTGTTTATTCTTTCTATGAATTTCTGACCAATTCATTCTTTAGGATTAATTAGTTTCCAATTAACTTATCTTTCCGCTGGCCTTTATTAAATGTAATTTTTATTGCATCATGATCTGAATATGATGTGCTTAACATTTTTGCCTTTCTGCATTTAATTTGAGGTTTTTATGCTCTGATATGTGTTCGGTATATATGTAGGTGCCATAGACCACTGAGAAAAATTATATTCCTTTCTGATTCCTATGCAGTATTCTCCAGAGGTCTATCATAATTGATTTTTCTAAAATTTTATTCGTCTCCTTAATATGTCTTTGTTTATTTTGTGGTAAGATTTATCTAGTTCTTAGAGGGGTAAGTTGAGGTTTCCTACTAGTATAATTTACTCTCTTATTTTCTCCCATAAATCATTTAACTTCTCCTTTAGAAATTTGTGTGCTATACCATTTGGTGCATATGCATATATATATATATATATATATGTGTGTACTATTGATATTATGTCATTGTTTGTGGCCCAGGTTCTTACATTGTAGTTTGTGACCTCATATGGGGTCTTATAAGTGAATGTCACAAGATAGTGATTTATTATTGGTAAATGTTCAATTTGTATATCTATTTTATACCTATTGTTTGCCTATTTTATAAATCTGTAAAAATTTCTCAGGTAGAAAAAGTTTAAGAAGCTCTGGTATATACATATACCTTAGATATGTTTTTCCTTTTGCATTGTCTGAGATGATTCTTGCTACCCTTGCTCTTTTCTTTTACTTCAGCTGAAACATAATATAAACTGATTCAGCCTTTTATCTTTACTCTGTGTGTGTGTGTGTGTGTGTGTGTGTGTGTGTGTGTGTGTACATGTGTGCATCTCTGCTTTAGATGTTTCTTATAAACAGCATATTATAGGATTCCAATTTTTAATCCATTCTCTCCATTTCTTTTTATGGGTGAATTCATCCTATTAACATTCACAGTTATGATTACTAACTATATTTCTTTCTATCCTATTTTTCTCATTTATATTTTTCTCTTAACTTTCATTCTGTCCATCTTCAGCAATGTTTTGCTCTGATCACCACCTCCCTCACTCTGTCGTCCTCTCTATCAGTGTCCCTCTTTTCTTGTCCCTTGTCCCTTCTACTTTTATTATAGGGTAAGGTAGATTTCTGTACCTCACTGAGCATCATTCCTTATTTGAGCCAAATCCAATGAGAGTAAATTCAAACAATGATCACCCTTTCCCCTTTTTCTCTTTGACATCTCTTTATGTAATAGTCTTTGACATCTCTTTATGTAATATAATTTACCCCATTTTGCCTCTCCCTTTCCTCTTCTTCCAGTGTAATACTTTCTCACCCCTTAATTAGTTTTTATATCATTCCATCTAAGTCAGAAATGCTGCATCTTCTATATATATTCCTTCTAATTGCCCAAATAGAGATAGGATTCTTCAGAGTTACAAGTATCATCTTCTTGGTTAGGGATGTAAACAATTTAACCTTATTGTTTTATATTTGATGCTTCCCTTGAGTCTTATATTTGAAAATCAAATTTTCTCTCCTGGTCTTTTCATTAAGGATGTTTTTCTTCTGAGATACAGCATTCTATTGTAGCACTCATTTAATACAACATATATAGACTTTCTTATATTTCTATCTTTTTAATACATTTAGTTGCTACTGGACCATAGCCCCTCAAAAGCAAAAACTATTTTTCATATATTTTAATAAACTCAGTTGCCCTTCCTATTTAGCAGATATTCAATAAATATTAATGATAATGATGTGAGGTTAGAAATGGTAAAAGATTGCATTTGATTCTGGTGTGGCATATTCAGTACTTGCATCTCTAAAATCATCAATTTTGTTATGACGTCACTTACAACAGTGACATAAATGGCTTTTCTATTTGTGTGGCTTCCTTATACATATGCCTTTATATACTTGCTTAATTATGTTCTTGAGAACCTAACAGCAGTTATTGATTGGTAAAACTTATATACCATTAAATATTTGACAAATATTTACCATCTTTGGACTGGTAATTGAGAAACATTACCTAAGATTAATTGGGTTTCATGCCCTATAGCAGCAGTATATAAATTTTTCCTTCTTTTTGTACAAATTCTTATTTTCTTTATCATGTTGTTTTCTCATGTTTTAATGCTACCTTGCTACCTTTATAAGTATGTCTTACAGGGGTATACACGCATAATTTTTGAGGGAGTGGTACAGTTAGACTTTTGATTTCATATGTGTAAGAAAGTATTAATAAGAAAATTCCCTCCACCAATGTAAAGAGGATATTCTAAATTTTTCAAATCTCCCACACCCTCTAACCTGAAGACTTAACTTCGTCCTTTAGTGGAGATCAAGGCCATTCATTTTGAGCTTTCTCTTCATCTCTTAGCCCCTTGACATCATCCTCCAGTATGTTTTCCTTTATTCCAGTTTCTGGTGAAGAAATGGCCCTTCTTGTCAAGGCCAGACTTACTTGTACCTCCCTTATTATCTCTCGCCAGCTTTTCTGGCAGATATACACACTATCATCCTCTTTTATTCTCTCCCTTTACTGGTTCTTTTCCTACTGCCTACAAACCATGTGCATGTGTTTACCCAATCCTTTAAAAATTCTCAGTCAAACTTTTAAAAAAGTGTCAGTGCTCAGATTCCTTTCTCATTTCTCAACCTGTTGGCAGTCTAGCTTCTGACCTTATCCCTCAATTAGACCACTTTCACCAAACTGATCGTGACCTCTTAAATGTGAAATCTGATAGCTCTTTTTAAAATTCTCATCCTCATCTATACTGCAGCATTTATTTTTAAAAAATCAGTCTATGTAAATTCATCTCTCCTGCCACTTTACCCTATTTCCACTGAGCAAACAAAACAAAAAATCCTATTACAGGGACAGCTAGGTGGTGCAGTGGATAGCGCATCAGCCCTGTCTGAAGTCAGGAGGACCTGAGTTCCAATTTGACCTCAGACACTTAACACTTCCTAGCTGTGTGACCCTGGGCAAATCACTTAACCCCAATTGCCTTAGAGGAAAAAATCCTATTACATATATATAGTCAAGCGTAATATATAAATAAATTTAAAATGATTATACATGTATCACCTATATCATTGCTCACTGTTTTGGGGAGGAGGCAAATAAAGGAGGGAGAGAGAAAAAATCAAATTCAAAATCTTAAAAAAAAGTTGAAAATCATCTATACATGTGATTGAAAAGACAAAACACTATTGAAATTAAAAAGAAAACATAAGCAAGCAAAACATTCCTACCTATTCTAGTTCAAAGGAAACATGTCTCAATCTGTATTATGAGACCATCATATCTCTATCCAAAGTGGGCATTGAGTGCATTTAAGCCTAGCTCAGAACCATTGCTTTTTCCATTGTAAAACACTACCTCAATGTCAGGTTTACAGTATACATTTTGAAGATAAAAGTAGTGTCTAAGACTTCTGAAGATGCTTTGTGTGTCAGATTTAATGATAGTCAAGTCATTCAGTAAAGCTCAAATGTGTATATTATGAGGCAGCTAGGTAGTGCACACAGTGTATAACAACATTTGTATATATTATATAGATGATAGTCAATAATAATATAAATAAATATACAATATATACATAACATATGACTCAATGGATAGAGGGTCTGAGTCAGAAAGATTCATCTTCCTGAGTTCAAATCTGGCTATGGACAATTCATTTCCCCCTGTTTGCCTCAGTTTCCTCATCTGTAAAATGAGCTGGAGAAGGAACTGCAAACCATCTAAGTACCTTTGCCAAGAAAACCCCAAAAGGAGTTACAAAGAGCCAGACATGACTGAAAACAACATGTGCTGAGCACTGTGTAATTATCTCACTGGATCTTCACAACCACCTTGGGATGTTAAGGTGCTGTTATTATCTCCATTTCATAGATGAGGAAACGGAGGCTAAGGGAAGTTTAATGACTTGCCCAGAATCACAATGAGTGAGGTTAGATTTGAACTCAGGTTTTCCAGCTTGAGGTCAGTGCTCTTTTCCCCTGCAGTGGATAGGGCACTAGAGTGGGAAAAACCCAAGTCCATATTTGCATTTAGGTAATTAGCTATCTGTATAATCTTGAACAAATTACCCAATATCTATGTCAGTTTGGCCATTTTTAAAATGGGAAAAAATAATACAGCTCACATCCTAGGATGGTTATGAGGATCAAATGAAGTGTTTGTAAAGTGCTTTGAAAACACTATATAAATGCTAGCTATTATCATCATTATGTATGACACTATTGTGTCATGTGATTAGCCCTTTCTCATATTTCCAATCATTTTATCTTGATTTTATCCTCTCTAGAAGCTCTCATCTGAAAGGGGTAATCAGAATTCATACTGTATGGACTGTTGTCTCAAATGTGATTCTTGACTGAGAGACTTTCCAGTGAGAGCCTGCTTAAATATCAAAGGATATTTTTTTTAAAAATTAGTTTAATATTTAGACTATTATAATAGAGTATAAGGGAGTTATTGGAGGGACTGAATTATAATGGTGACTTTGAATAGAGAAATAAGGGGATGGAATCTATAGCATTTGTCAAGTGATTGGATGGGATGGAGGGGAAATAAGGGAGAGGAAAGGAATCAAAGATGACTTTAATGTCATTATCCTGGGTAACTGGAAGGATGGTGGCATTCCTGATAGAATAGTTACTTGAGAAAAAACATGGTCTTGCACTTAGCAGGTACTTTCCTAGCTTGTTTATGAGATTGTCCCATTGAATCAAGTTCTATAGAATTCTGCAGTCTACATTCAGTCAAATCCTTTCATACAGCACTAGGCATTGGTTCACTATTTTCAGATAAAGTACAAAGCACTTTCTCCACAGCAGTCCTATGAGGTAGGTAGTGTGAATGTTATCCCCATTTAATGAATAAAGATACAGATACTCGAGAAATTACATCACACAGTCAATAAGAGCCATGTGGAATTTAAATCCAGCCAGAGAGGGACAAAAGGGGCCCATATGTAAAAAAATAATTATGGCAGCTTTGTAGTGGCAAAGACATAGACACTAAGGAGATCCCCATTATTTGGGGAATGGCTGAACAAATTATGGTATACGAATGTAATAGAACCCTGTTAGGCTATAAGAATTGACAAAAGGTATGGTTTCAGAAAAACCTGGCAAAAACAAAAGAAAAACCTGGCAAGACTTGAATGAACTGATAACAGAATAAAGTGAGCTATCTATACAGTAGCAGCATTATAAAGATAAACAACTTGGAGAAACAGAAGTCTGATCAACATAATGACCAACCCTAATCCTGGAGGACCTATGATGAACCTTGTTACCCACCTTCTGACAAATAGGATGGAATCAGGATGCCATATGTTAAAGAGTTTTGGACATGTATACTGCAAAAACTTTTTTGCTTGACTATATTATGGAGGTTTTTTCGTTTCATTCGCGGGAGGAGGTAGGAAAGAAAAATGCTTGATGAAAAATTTGAATCAGTGATTCTTGACCAATGATAAAACTCTAGAACAAAATTCTAGGCAACAAAATGATTTGAGTATCATTGTGGATTTTATAATGGGAAATAACTTTAGACTTAACTCTTCAACTTAGCTTAATATTCAGCAGATAGTTATTAATGCCCTTAATGCTTTTTTTTTAAATTTAGTGTGGAATTGACATTGAAATGACCCAGAACTTTTTAGCTTCTCAGTCCAACTTGACCCTAAATAGACCTACATAAATCAAATTTAAATTATGTCAAGGAGAAACAGACCAAATTCCATTAAGCATGTAAATCCATCCAGGTGTGTCCACACAGATCGATGATTCAGTAATAATAGACTAGTACAGATGTGATGAAGGGTAAGAACAGCCATGAGAGTATTGAGTTCTTATAGTTCCTTATACTCTTTGTGAAGCTATTAAAACCGACAATGTCACCCTGGAATCCTTGAATTTAATGTATGACTATAGTGGATTCTTAAATGTAGGACAGCTATTAAATGTGATTATGGATTGTTCATACTATTCAAATAGGAAAAATGCTTTGCTAATCCCCTAAAAGAGTAAGATTTGTTTTTCATCCAAGGACAGAAAAGTTAGGACTTGATAGCATTTTTTATTAGGCTAAATACAACACTAACTTCATCCTTTTTATTAAAAGCACAAATAAGTTCAAATTAATATATGATCTATGCACCAATGCTTATAACTTTGGCATTTTTAAGATATTTAACTTATACAATATATGGTAACATTGCTGTTCAAGGACAGGATGAACAACCCTTCAGTTAATAAGCATATATTAAGCACCTACTATGTGCCAGGCATTGAGAATACATAGATAAAAAAGATAATTCTCTGTTCTCAAAGAGCTGAAAATGGAGACTATGCAAAACAATTACCTACAAACAAGGTATGTATGGTATATATTGGACATAATGAACAGAAGGAAGATAGAATAAAAGGGAATTGGGACAGACTTCCTGTAGGAGGTGGCATTTTAGGTAGAACTTGAAGGGAGCTTAACTAGACAGAATGACAAGATACGGAAAGACTATTCTGGGGATAGGGAACAATCAGAAGTCAGGAATGGCAAGGTCTTGTTGGAAGAACAGCAAGGAAGTCAATGGCACTGGATTGCAGAATCCATGGGAATGAGTAAGGCAAAGGAAGACTGGGGCCAGATTATGGGAAGGTAAGAAGGTTTTATATTTGGTGCTGAAAGGGACTGTGAACCCCTGGAGTTGGTTGAATAGGGGGAGGTTCAAGTCCTGACCTTTAAAATGGAGTGAAGGGTGGTCTTATTGAATTTTGACATGTAATACATTTAGGGAATGTGACTTGAAAAAAATTTTTTTTATCTTGACTGTAACAAACTGTAACTGGGTGTTTCTTAAAATTGGGTCCATATGAAGCCTGAAATGTACTTTGCCCAAGTGGATGTACAATGTATTTTTCTTAGCTGAGATAGTTCAACTGTTAGACCTGCTTTTCCTAATGTTTCTGTTGCCAGTTATTCAACAATAACTAATAAAATAATAGAAGAGCTTCCAATATTATACCTCTAGTGTGTTTTGCAGATAAGAAGGCTATAGACTAAAAAAGTAGGAGATCTGGTTGGGTTCAGGAGTGATAGGAAATAGATCCAGGATTCAAACCCACAAGCTTTGATTTTCAAATCAATTGATCTTTCCACTATACTACAATTTTAGAGAGCCCAACAGACCAATCCAATGGAAAGTCAGTGGTAGTAGAAAGTCAGTGATAGTGGATTGAGGCTGAGGAAAGGAAAGGATATATTTTTATTTCTATTCAGAAATGAAAATCTTTAATAAGCTGGGAAAGGAGTCATTTCCTAGTTGTGTGATGCTGGGTAAATCAATTATCTTGTCATCCTCAGTTTCATAATTTGTGAAGTGGGACTTAGATGTATTCTTCATAAATGAAATATCAGCCCAAAAAGAGACTGCCTCTAGTTTAGTTTTTGTTCTACTCTTTTTGAAGAAAAATGCTCTTGGCATTAGGATAGATTCTTATGACCTTTTGAAGTGTACAAATTTTTCCTTCCCAAGAGGGATTTAGGATGCAGATGAGGAACATGCTTTCATTTTGATCAGTTTACCTGAATGAAGGTATCAAATGTAGTGAAGCTCAGAGGAAGAGCTAAAAAAACTGGTGGACAGAATGTGGATTCCAAAGATCTTGATAGGTCAGAATAATAGGCTGAATCTAATTGCAATAGAATTTTACTTGATAGAATGGGATTCATGCCGAAAATATGGCTGTGGAGGAGTGTTTCAGGCAGTAGAGCAACTTAGAATTGTCAAGTCGTTCCATGGGTGTATTTATGAAATGTTTTATTGAAGAGAATAGCTTCTGAATGAAGTTGATACAAGGAACATGAAATCAAGGAAAAAAATGGGGAAAAAGAAAATAGCATTCCCAAGTCACAGTGATCCTTCAAGGAAGGGAGACTCAGTAGGAAGAAAGGAACTTGCCATTCTAGCAGTGTCTGGGGGAATTTAGAGTAGGGAATGAATATCTTGGATTTGAGAGATGGTGTATAGACTTTGAGGTCCAGTGATTGTCCATGGTAATGAATAGACTTTAATCTAGATTTTTATATGATCAGCATTTTCTGAGCCTATTGTAATTTCCACTGGGCAATGAAGTGCTTGGGTGGCCATTGAGCAGACTCGGAGCACAATGTTTTTGAGATCAGCCGAGTTGTCTAAGTAGGTCTTGATAACATTCAATTTATTTAAAAGTTATACTATATTGTACCTTGGTGCTTCATAACCTGTATTTATATAGATTTTAAGGTTTGCAAAGTGCTTTGTGAACATTATTTCATTTGAAATTTTACAATACCCTGTGAGATAGCCAGATGGTAATGTTTCTCTCCTGATGCTATTGAGGAAAGATCTGAAATTGGGTAGTTATGTTATTCCACGTTACTGAGCAGAAGTATCAAGCTCTCTGTTTCTCAGAAAATGAATGGTCTTTTCCCCCCATTTCTGTTTCTCTGGGTTGCTAATCTCAATAGCGAGACTCACTATAATGAAAGTGATTAGTCATAGACTATCTAGGGAATGTGGATTATTATGGATCAATTTATTCAATCAGCATCCATTTTGATCCTCTGTCCTAGGAGAAACCATACCCTTTCAACAAAGCTGACATAGTCAAGAGACCTTTAAAATTAATGGTATTTGGTATAATGAAATCATTGCTCACAGAAACAAGTTCAATTGCATATCATTGTCTTTGGGGAAGGAATCAAGAAAACAGTACATAGTATATGAGAAAACAACTACTTAATGATTACATACTCCCTTAAATTTTTCCTCAGTGAAACCTTTGTAGTCTTCTACAAATACATCATTCTTTGAATTTAATTTTTTATTTCTCGTAGCCCAATTATAGCTTCTAAGATATTGTTTTCCTAGTTTTTTTACTTTGTTTTCCATTTGTCGAATTATATTCTTTAAGGAGTTTTCTTCAGTGGATTTTTGTGTCTTCTTTTCGATTTGACCAGTTCCACATTTGAAGCAGTTTTCCAAGCAGTTGTCTCCTTTTTCATGATTCTTTTATTTCACATTTCTTTTCCCAATTTTTCTTCTACCTCTCTTATATGATTTTTAAGGTCTCCTTCCATGAATTCTTTCAGCGCTCAAGCGCACTTCCCATTTTTCTTTGGAGTTTTGGAGTTTTGACATTGTTTCCCTCTTCTGATTTGTGTCTTGGTCTTCCCTGTCACCTGAGACCCACAGGAACTCTTCTACTGCTGCACTGAGGGGGTAGGGTGGAGGATGTCTGGTCTTGCTGGAGGCTGTAATATCCCCACCAGCTCTCACAGTGGTAAAGTCTGACACTTCCTGAGGTCTGGTGGGGGTGTTTCCCTGGTGCTACTCTGAAGCACGTGGTCTGGCCTCTGGTGGTTACTTGTTGGCCTGGAACTAGCTGAAGCAGAGCTGTGGCTGCCTGTTTGCTAAGGCACCTGTTGGCGTGGCATCTACCTGTTTGCTCAGGGATGGGCTGAAGCACATGATGGTCTGACCACTGGAGGATGCCTGTTTGCTTAGGGCTACGATGAGGCCCGTGGAAGTCTGGCCATTGGAGAAAGCCTGTGTGCTGGAGAGCTACACCAGAGCATGCAGTAGTTCCTGGAGCCAGAGTCTTAGTTCCTCTGGCTATGCTAAAGCACACGGGGGGTCCCAGGGTTGGCGCCGGCCCACTCCACAACACTAGGGCTTAGGATTTCCTGCTTGTTTGCTGAGGTAAGGCTTCTGCCAGCTTACTTTCCTGGACTGTGCCCCACCTTTACCCCAGTGAGATGGGCCCTTCCTGCCAATTTTCTAAGTCTCCTGGGCTAAAAGGATATTTTTTACCTTATCTCCTTGCTGGTTCTTCTAGTGCATAACCTATCCTGGGGTGCTATTTCATGTTTGTCCAGAGATGAATATGGGAGAGTTATAGTGATTCATTGCTTACTCTGCCATCTTGCATCCTGGAAGTGTTCCTACAATTACATTGGATGCATTTGAGCAGCAGTGAACATATATGATAAGCTTCATAACAATGTGCTAATGGCTGCCTTAATTATAAAGTGCACATATAGGCACTTAAATAGCATTCATTCACATTAGAGTTAAGTGCAGCTTATATTTATGCATTTAACCAACATATTCTATAACACTACATAATACATAATGGTTAGAACACGAAACTTGAGTCTTGAAGACCTGAGTTCAACTTATAAATCAGAAACTTATTAGCTATATGCTCCTGGGTAAATCATTTATCTTGTCAGCTTCTGTTTCATAATTTAGAAAATGGGACTAAGATACCTTTAAGTAGAATATCAGCATAGAAAAGAGACTGCCTCTCTTCCACTCTTTCTGAAGAGGCATGCCCTTGGCATTAAGATAGATTTTCCTGATCCTCTGGAAGGTACAACTTCTTATGTCCCTCTTCTTCTAAGTTAGTTTTATAGGAACAAAAACTCTACAACTACTAAAAGACGGTTGATCACTCCTTTTGACCTCTTCATTAAAGACTCCAACTAACTGCCCAGTAGACAATTGGCCGTTACATGTGTAGTTTTTAGTAGATCATTTTCTGAAGCTGCTCATAAGAAGACAAGTTGCTAATGTTTTAAAGCTACTTACTATGGAATGAATTTCAATTGTATGCATTCATGAACACCAAAATTCCTTGGGAGAATCCTATGACCTTGCTTAAGAGCTTCACAATGAACTTGTGCCTTCTACCATCTCTTTTTTCTTACCAGAGCTTTTATGAGTTGAGGCTGTACTAGTTAGTAGGACCCTTTGAGATTATATGTCTGTTAATAAAAGTACTGTGTTTTAGTCAAATCTTCTCCCTCTTTTGAGACTCAGTCCAAAACATCCATGACTCATTACTCTAATATAGCACTGCTGCTAGTAGTGGACAAATTATGGAAAGAGCTCTATATGCTTCCCTCTAACATGAAAAAAATAAAATAACACTACACTCAACTCTCCTCCAATTTGGAAGTTCTTCTAAACTTAGTTTTCAATAATATTAGACAGTTCTACTATCAAATTACTAAAAAATCTTTGATGAAGATTGAATTAAAATCCTTATAGGAACTCTGCACATTTTCAACAACTATACTATGCATTTAAGCTTAAATTGAAATGCAATAGAATATAAATTCATTTATGGTTTTTATAGCTTCCTCAATTTCTTTTGGGATTTGGTCATTTAGATGGTAGGCATCCATTTAGGTAATTTTTCATATGATTTGGTATAGAATTTTTACATAATTTTATTTTCTATGTGTGGTGAATTCCTTTTTTCATTTTGTTAATTTTGTTTCTCTTTTAAAAACAGATTAACTGATGGCTTATCAGTTTTGCTTGTCTTTAAAAACCTTCTAGTAAATTTTTTTATTTGTAGTTTCATCTTGTCTTTAGCTTTTCAAAATTGCCTCTTTTGTGCCAAACCAGACTAAAATATAATTGGAGAATATTTAACAAAATAAAATATAGATAGCAATTATATTTTAAAAGTAAGTCAATATGTGACCCACAGGGATCCTTATGTACAGATGACACCTGTTTTGAGTTTGAAACCACTGTGCTAAGAAGGAGAGTTGGAGATCATCTAAGGCACAATGCAAAGGGACATAAGCAGGCTATTGTATTACATTAAGAATTATATAACATGAAAAAGATAAAAATAATGGACCAGTCATGAAGGATAGTCAATAGCCTGCATGTTCCATTGGTGTTCACAGAACATGAAGAAAACACAAGGAAAACATCCAATCTATTAGGTGGACAAGGCAAATTCATGGAAGGATATGAACAAAATCATATGGGATGGGCAGGTATGGATAGATTTTATTCTGCATTGTTAGATTACCTCCATAGATGAATCACAGATCACTGGGAATGTTGGAGAGAATCTATAAAACTGCCCAATAAAATGAAAAATATTTAGCAAAATCTTTGGTCTGAGAACATGCTTGTTGGCATATTGTTTGTCCTTCTTTCTTGAAGAGGAATATGACATCAGGGAGGGGATAACATGACATGGAAGTGAACTGGATTTAAGTGAGGGAGTGCTGGGCAAAGTTACCAGCCTTACTTTCTCCGACAGAGTCATCTGGGCCCAGTGGCAAGATAGAGATTGAAGACTAGAGATGATATACTGACTTCAACTTAATTCCTAGAGACATTTTGGAGTTGATTAATTTTATATCTGTTACATGAATTCATTCATGTGCTGGACATGGTTGAAATAAATGCCTACAAAAATGAAAGTCTTACGCAAGCATAATAGATGTGGCTTTTCTTTTATCAATCTTCTAGAATGATGTTAAACATAGAGATATAGCACAGAGCCAGTCTAAAATAGTTGTTAAAAACTTTGTGATCCTAAGATGTAAGTTAAATTTTCAGATATGTTTCAATTCCTTTTTCTGTCCATAAATGCTGATTTCTGGGAATTAGCCATAATAACATTTAAGCACTTGTACATGCATTAGTTATCTCACTTCAGCCTCACAAGTACCTTGTAAGGATGGCATCTTAAGTTATAACAATCTTCAGATAGCATATTAAGAAAATGTTCAGGTTTTAGGGAAGTTTTATGATTTGTTTTTGGTAAGACTAGATTAAAACCATATCTTCCTGAATCCAAATCTAGCATTCTCCTTTATTATAGTATATAGGCTCTCTAATAAGGAATTGATCATCCCAGAATATTTCAATATAGGTTTTATAAAATTAAAAAAATTATTTCCAAGGCTAATAATGCTTGCAAAACATTTCTACTCAAAATAACACATTAACATCCCTTTGAAAATGAGACCTGAAATGTTAAAATTATGACTTACTAAATATTTGCTTTGCTGAAACCTTAAATGGAGCCAAATGAATTTAAAAATATAAACCCCAGTGACGTTTTTTATATTGGCTCAAATCTCAACATATTTGTTCAAAATGTCTTCTATTTGGGAAGTAATCAGTTTTCTAAATGCTTTATTTCTTTGTCTTTGGTTAGAATAATTAATATATTCAATTTCTAAATATAGTTCAGATGAATATGTACAATTCTTCCCATTTCAAAACTTATTGGGGGGGGGGAGAGTAAGGGAGGAGACAAAGAGGGAAACTAAATGAAAATTACCAGGCATTAGGAGCTCTCTTCCAAAGAAGCAATCCTTCCCCCTCCACAATGTAGGCCTTTAAGGAAAATCTGGGTGAGCCCTCTTCAGTGATGATTCCTGAATTCTAGGCAAGGGACTTGGACTAGATGAGAGCTGTCAAAACATGTAACTCTCAACACTCCTGAGTATGATGAACCAGATCAGAATGTAAATGGAAAATTTTAAAACAAAATAAAAATACAATAGAATATAGATAATAGTACTTTCAAAAACTAAGTCAATGTAGTAAGCAGGGATTCTAATGTATGCCCTAATGGTTTCTGTTTCTATTTGAATTTGATAGCATTGGACTAGATATCCAAAATCCCTCCCGATTCTTGAATTCTATAATTCTCTGAATAGGAAATGAACACATTCTCCAACCCTTAAGAGATATCCTGTTCTTAAAAGGAAATTCCTACAATATAAATTGGAAATATTGATTTATTTATTCATTCATTCAGCCAACATTAATTAATTCAATTAGTCTGGGTCTCCCTATCCCTCCCAGCAGCCATTCATGGGATTTATCCCATTACTGATTAGCATGGACTTGATAGATTTCTGCCACGGGCAGTTTCACCCTGAAATAGTTGGCTTCTCACCCTGGGTGGGGATGTGGTCACCATGCTTAGGTCAATTTTAAAGCACTTACACCATCAATTTTAGACTTAACTACAACTCAAAACTCCTGAGCTTCAGTTAGCTGCCAGCCTTATTCTTAACCTCCTCCCAGAAGAAATGGTTTAAAATGGTTAGGAAATAATAGCAAATTCCTCTTGCCTTTTGTTCTCAGGGAAAGACTGCTGATCCTAGGTTGCTTCCATTTAAATAACTTCCAGTTGAAGCCCTGACTATAACTCCCAACTCTGCCAGTTGAATTTCTGGTGTAACATTTCCCTTATGGCCATGAACATAGAAAGAAGCTTTCCCCATGATTCCATACATTTTGCCAGATTTTTTTATATTGACTTTTTTAGTGAAATGCTCCATAGTTCATATTATTCATGTATCTAAATTATATAAGTCTAAAGTAATCTGCAGTTTAATTTATGTATTAGTGGGTCCACAATCAGTGTGCTAGAGCACTTTGTATTAAATGCAAGAAAGATATTGATTGAGTAATCAAGTTAGAAATAACCAATTTTGAATAATCAAATTAGAAATATCTAGACAGCTCAATTATATAGTGATGTAAGATTACTGTTCATCAGATACTAGGTATGGATAACAGCCTGGGCCAGATATAAACAAGAGGTAGCAAGAGTTGGCTAGATTACTTCTGGGAATTGCAAAGTTATTTTAATGAGACCTCAGACCCTTGAATAAAAGGTCCATATTATTTTAAGACTAGTATCCTCCTGATGATGTTGTATGGTTATGAGCTGTGAAATAGTCTCTACAGATGAAAGCTGAAAATAAAGAGTAAAAGAATTGTGGGCCTCGGAGCCTGCTGACCATTTTGACAGGTAAGAAATTCTGAAGGAGACATCACTGTAAAGAGTAAGCTCAGATGAAAAAGAAAAATAAGGGAGGACAACTGATGGCTACATGCTGCATTGGTAGCCAAGCAACATGAAGGTATCAAGAAAAATGCCCCCAGCACATTTGGTGGACTTGCTGTGATAAATTTATAAGACGATGTGGATTGGACGAGGATGGAGAAATCTAGATGAATTCTATTCTAGTTTTCTTTTTTTCCTTTTTTTTTTGGGGGGGGGGGAGGGAGGGAAATGGTGGAGAGTGGGGAGGAAGAGAGAGACATAAAGCAATCAGGATTAAGTGATTTGCCCAGAGTCATACAACTACTCAGTATTAAGTGTCTGAGGCCCAGGTGGTATTTGAACTCAGATCCTCCTGACTTCAGAGCAGGTGTTCTATCCACACTATTTAGCTGCCCTTCTAAGTATTCATTTTAGATGGTACTGGCACAGCTGAGATAAAAACACCATTTACTTTTGAACTTTTTATTCTTCCTAAATGTGCCACTTAATTTCTAATTACTGATATGTTCACTGTCCATATCCAGATAAATGGACCGAGTTCCTAATTTTGCTTTACTATTCATGTTCAGATGTATTCTACATTAATGCCCTCTTTATCTGAAAGACAGACTTTCAGACCACAATCCAGAACCAGAAATGCATTTGTTTTAAAACTCCAGAAACATGTCCTGAAGCTTGTCATAGAGATGCATACTTCACCACTTAGGCTCTTACTCAGGACCTTTTTGTGTTCTATTTAACAAATCATCCTTAACAAGCTCGGTTATCTCATTCACAGCCTCACAGCAGGTTAGAAGCACTACCTAGAAGATCTATTAGAATCAGTCTGCACGCTGAGTGCAATATAAGGGATTATTGATAGCCTCATAGGATGTGGACAGAAAAAAAAAAGACTACTATATAACTTTAAGGGAAGACTCGGAACTTCAAAACAATGACGATAAAAACGAAAATTTATTAAGCACTTGAAGATGTGCAAAGCGCTTTACAAATAATATAACCTCACATAACCTTGAGAGGTGGGTATTATTTTCATTTTGCAGACCCAGTAGATTATTGAAATAGGATGATGGGAGAGGGATTATTTCATCAGACCTGTATGAGTAGATAGTGCTTTGAGCTGTGTGAATTCCAACAGCTGTATCATTTTTTTAATTTTATTTTATTTGCATAACATATGTGTGGGTAATTCTTCAACAATAACCCTTACATAGCTTTCTGTTACAAATTTTTTCCCCACAACTTCCCCACCCCTTCCCTAGATGGCAGGATATCCACTACATGTTAATTATGTTAAAATATTGGCAAATCGAATATATGTATACATATTTCCAAACTTATCATTGTTGTGCAAGAAAAATCTTATCTACACCAACGATATATCAGATAAAGGAAACACAATATAAGCAAACATCAATCAAGGAGTATGAGAATGTTATGTTGTGGTCCACATTTCGCATCCCTCTCTCTGGGTGTATATGGCTTTCTTCAGTGAACAATTGGAGGTGGTTTGAAACATATCATTGTTGAAGAGAGCCATGTCCATCAGAATTAATTGTCATATAGTACTGTTGTTGCCGTGTATAATGATCTCCTGGTTCTGCTCATTTCACTCAGCATCAGTTCATGTAAGTCTCTCCAGGCCTCTCTGAAATCATCTTGCTGGTCATTTCTTACAGAACAATAATATTCCATAATGTTCATATACCATAATTTATTCAGCCATTCTCCAATTGAAGGGCATCTATTCAATTTCCAGTTTCTAGCCACTACAAAAAGGGCTGCCACAAACATTCTTGCACATGTGGGGCCTTTTCCTTTCTTTATGATTTCTTTGGGATATAAGCCCAATAGAAATGCTGCTGGGTCAAAGGGTATGCACAGTTTGATAACTTTTTGAGCATAGCTCCAAATTGTTCTCCAGAATGGCTGTATCCGTTCACCAGCTGTATCATTTTTTAATCATCTCATTCTTGCCCCATCCTCATGCCTTCCCCTCACCTCCATAGGATCCAGCTTTGATCCCATACCCTAACTTACTAAATCAAACTAGTAAAAATTTTCCCCCAACACACACCGTTTAACCCCAAGTCTAATTTATCAAACTCCCAGTGAATGAATAGCATGGATGGGCCATTTAATGCAGAACCCTAAAAGGAATTTAGAAAGGAACATAACTAAAGAAGATAAACAGTGTCAACTGTTTGATGCGAGGAGGAAGAGCAGGACATCTGTGCCCCTGTGTGAGTGAATTTTTTCTTTGACAAAAGGTAGATTTATTTAGGGGGGAAGGAGTTACAGACAAAATGGATACAATAGACATCAGGAATAGTAAATGTGAAATAGAGTTGGAAGAGTATTTAGTTAGACCAAGGAAAAAGGTATGTTTCCCAAGAGAACTCACAATCAGGAAAAAAAGGAAATACTCCATGAGGTAGGAGAAAACTATTGTCTGGCAGGTTAGATTAAACAGAGTTAGCTAGAGTAAGGAGAAGGATGCCACTGGAAGGAAGGCATTATGAGGGAGAGAAAGTACCTCATGGTGGCCTTAGTCCCATAGAGACTTTTTTTTTTGCAACCAATTTACATCACCTTCAGTCCTTAAAACAAGTCATTACTTGACAATTTGGGGGGGAGTTGGTGTGGTTTTTATATTTTTGCCAAGGTGGATTGGGACTGCAAGGGGTGATGAAGCATATAAAGGAATGGAGTAAGTTGCTGTCTTTTCTGAGTAAAGGATGTATGTTGGTGTGTGGGAAGGTGAGCTCAGGACAGAATAATTGGACAATAAAAGTGGTAAGTAATTTCACCCCTGGGCAAAGAAAGAGTCCAAGAATGCTTAAGGAAACTGAGTGGTCTAAAAGGAGGCCTCAGAGCAAAGGAATGAACAAATAAAAACCAATTTAGTCTTAAAGCTTAAAATATAGACAGGACATAGAAGGGCTTAGGACAAATAAGTCAAAATAATTGTCTCCTGCCTTATATTTGCAAAGGGATTTATAATCATTTTATTTGTTGCACCTCAATCTATGAGGAAAAATAGATTATCTTATTTTCATAAATGAGAAACCTGAGGACGGGGCATCAGTGAACTCCAAGAACTCAGAAATCGTCATATTGACAGGAGGAGCAAAACTGGGATTAAACTGGGTTTTTAGCCTTATACTTAATGAGATCTGTACTCTTACCCAAAATTAAGCCATTTTCAAGAAAAAAGGTGGTTTTTTTTGTTTTTGTTTTTAAAGAGGGAGTTGACTAATGAACAGGGCACCTAAATCACTTAAATACTTGCAATAACCTTTTGAATTAATTATTCTGCAAACTTAGTTTCTTGAAGTGCTTTGATTTTCAAATACCTTGATTATGAAAGGACTTAAGAGACACTGGTTAATGCTTACTAAATCCCAGGTGGGATTTGACTTTGTTAATAAAGTAGATTTAGGATTTTTTGCTTAATTGATTAAGCCTGGGAAGCACTGATAGCCTATTGATTTTGTATACTCACAGTATATGAAGGCATTCATTTATTTTCTAAGCAATGAGGGAAGGATGGTGTGTCTTTTGTATTTGAATTTGCTTTTGAGATTGCACATTTTAGCTAAAAGATTTCTGTTTCATTTATAAATAATGATTTCCAATCAGCATCTCATTTAGATTTAGATGGGAGATCCTGATTAAGCCCAGACAGAACCTTGAACTAATAATTTTGTCTTAAACCTCAGAGCAGGACAATATCTTCTAATTAGCTACAAACTCCAAGACAAGGCTGTATTCTAGAATATCCTCCCATACAAGTGTTTTTCAGGACCTAAATGTTTGAAATAACATCCAATAAATTTCAGCATGAACAATTATTCTATCTCTAGTGATATGAGCAGTCTTGGAAGCTATATCTATAATATGTGTATATATGTTTGTCTCATACTATATACACACATCTGCTATGAGGAGCATTTCTTGCTGTTAGCTCTCTCTCCTGCCTCCTCAAGTAATTATTTATCTATGGGGTAACTAGGTGTGGCCGTGGAGAGAGCTCCAGGCCTAGAATCAGGAAAACTCAGTTCAAATCCAGATACTTAGTAGGTTTGTGACTCTAAGCAACTCACTTCCCCCATTTACCTCAGTTTCCTCATTTGTAAAATGAGGTGGAGGAAAAAAATGGCAAACCATTCTAGCATCTTTCCCAAGAAAACTCCAAATGGCTTACAAAGAGTTGGACATGATTGAATAGCAACATTGTCTTCACATGTCTTAATTCTAGTGTTGAGGTATTCATTTTGTGTTTATATCCTTAGTACCTATGTACCAAATACCTTAATTCATTAGGAACTAGCCTTGTTTTGTTTGGCTCCAGAGAGTGCAGAACCAGGTATGGCAAGAGTGAAAAGGAGCAAATATTGTTTAATATAAGAAAAAACTTTCCAACAATTGGTAGTACATGAGTAGAATGGACTGCCTCAGAAAACTGGGTTCTCCTTCGCTGGAATTATTCAAATACTGGATGGCCACTTTTTACAATGGGCAGAAAGCTGAATCTTGCCTCAGACACTTTACTAGCTTTGGTTTCCTCATCTGTAAAATGAGGATAATAGCAGCCCCTCCAAAGGCTGTTGTAAGGATCAAATAAAATTTCGTACACAAATGCACATCCATTGGTAAACCTCAAAGCTCTATAAAAATGCAATTTTATATATATATTTTTCCAGTCTGAGTCTGAACTAGACTCTGAGGTCCTTCTAACTCTGAAATCCTGTGATTCTGTAAAATGTTAGTTAAATTAAAGGAAGAAAAGTGAAAAATAAGGAACACTTCCTAGGAGCTGAATTTGGGGCAAGACACTTGAATCCAATGCCAAAAGAGTTTCAACCCAAAAACATTGTTACTCCCACACTGAATTTTTGTTTTTAACTTGCTGTGTTAACACTGTCTGAAATTCTGCCAATGAGAGTCCTTTAGTAAGGATCTGCCTTTAAAATTATAACAGATGCTTCTACTCGAGTAGGGGAACTGTGATTCACACATTAGTGTGTATTAGTTCTGTCAAATTGCTTTTCCTCCTAACCACTGCTACATTCCTAGACTCTATTTGAGACTTATAATACCAGCTCTTTTGCTTGTATGAGGTTGGGCAAATTCAATTTACCTCTGGGATTCAGTTTCTTCTTCCATACAATGAGAAATTTTCAACTAGATCAGTTCCCAACATCTTTTTCTGAGACCCTCTTTCAACACACACACATACACATTGTAAATTTCCTAAATAATTTAATATACTATTAATACTCTTTTTGATTTCCTCATTAAATGCTTATAACTCTAATAAGTTTTGCCACTTATAAGATCCAAAATGAAATTTAATTATAAAATGTTATTATACACATAATTATGAAAACTATAAAATCACAAAGCTCTGGGTATAAAATAATTGTGGGCATTTTTATATGGAAAAAATCCTCAAGAATTGAAGTAATCATTGCAGGAACATAACATTTCAAAATTGCTCATGCTTGTGATCACAGAAGAAAAATTTCAAAGTTGAAAGGGATCTCAGAGGCTATCTATCTAGCTCAATCCATGTCTGAAAAAAAGATAGAAAATTGAATTTATACAGAGCTTTAAAGTTTACAAATGGATATATATCTGCATAAAATTTTATTTGATCCTCACAGCAACCCTTGGAGGGACAGACTGCTGTTATCCCCATTTTACAGATGGGGAAATTAAGCCAGAGATGTTAAGTGACCTGCCAAGGGTCACAAAATATATCTAACAACTGAGCCATTACTGTTTAAGATGCTATTAAAGAATTTGTACTCATGAACCCCCAAAGATCCTAAGAACCACTTATTTGGAACCAATGGGTTAGATAATTTCAACTTGAGGTTCTTTCATTCAAACAGCATTTCATTTTCACTTGAGATTTTCCTGGGTCAAACTAATTTTTTCCTCATCTTTGCAACTAACAAATTGTATGACCCTCGGAAAAGTCACTTCTTTGATTCTCAATTTCCTTAGCTACAAAATGAGGGGGATCCGATTGAGTGACTTCCAAGATCATTTAAATCTATGAAATGTTATAAAATCATCCATAGGAATGCCAGTTTACAATGCTCTTTGAATCATAAGAAGTCACTTTGTGGCCTAGGCTGAAAACTATTCCTTTCCTCCTCATCTTTACCTGGGCTGACTTCAAATGAAATATGTAAGGTAGATGAAATTTGTTTTCAACACTTCTACCCTCATCTTTCAGGTACTTTGCAATGCACTGTCTTCTTCCCAGGGCTGCTGTGGCAAAGCTCTTTGGAGACCTAAAAACAATATGTAAATATGAACATAATTGTTAATAGTAGTGTTGTTTGGGGCAGTTAAGTGCTTATAAAGCTCATATAGTATGACTATATTGAAGTAAGATTGTAGGCAAATCCTTATTACCTACTTAACATTTTGTGATTACATCCACAAAGTTTTACATAAATTAATGTCTTTGCCTGTATTTGGGAAAATAAAATACTATTGAAAAATTGGGGGGAAAAAAGCTATCTTCTCCCTCACCCTACTTGAATGCTTTCCTATTTTAGTTGTAACCATTGTTAAGCTAAATTAACTGATTATATGCCAAGACCTTTCCAAGAATGTTTGATTATTTTTAAAGGAAAAGAAAATCAGCAGTGGTAGAATTTGATTTATGTCTAGAATTGGAAGGAAGGCTTTCTTGGTAGCCTGCTCAAATTTTACTACTTAGATGAGTATAGTTCTATTTTTGCTACTGATTTCTTTCCCCGTGATTAGAACTGGAAGGAGAGCAGGTCATTGTCTTTCTTTTCAGTTTTCCCATAACCTGGGATAAAAGAGTAAATTGGAAAGCCAACAAACTGGATTTACAGTGGGCTCAATCAGCAACCTCTCAACTTCACCTTAATATCCCTAGAGATTCCTTACTCAATGCCACTCTGAAAAATTTTTACTTCCATATACTAAGCTACTGGTAAAGAAATCAATGACACCTGTATTGAGAACACTCACTTGCTGACCAAGCAGGTTTTTTTTTTAATTAAAGCTTTTTATTTGCAAAATATATGCATTGGTAATTTTTCAAAACTACCCCTGCAAAGCTTTCTGTTACAAATTTTTCCCTCCTTCCCCTCACCCCCTCCCCAAGATGGCAGGTAGTCTACTACATGTTAATTATGTTAAAATACATGACAAATCAAATATGTGTATACATATTTATACAGTTATCTTGCTGTACAAGAAAAATCAGATCTACAAGAAAAAAATTCTAAGAAGGAAAACAAAATGTAAGCAAACATCAATAGAGATCATGAAAATATTATGTTGTCCACATTTCACATCCCTCTCTCTGGGTGTATGTGGCTCTCTTCACTGAACACTTGGAACTGGTTTGAAACATTTCATTGTCAAAGAGAGCCATGTCCAGCAGAATTGATCATCATGTAATACTATTGTTGCTGTGTATAATGATCTCCTGGTTCTGCTCATTTCACTCAGCATCAGTTCATGCAAGTCTCTCCAGGCCTCTCTGAAATCGTCCTGCTGGTCGTTTCTTACAGAACAATAATATTCCGTAATATTCGTATACCATAATTTATTCAGCCATTCTCCAATTGATGGGCATCCACTCAGTTTCCA
>JAJPUD010017006.1:0-32488 GCA_023553655.1 Myrmecobius fasciatus
AAACCAGGTAGGGAGAAAACTGAGAAAGAAACTATAGACCCATTTCCTTAATGAACATTGATGCAAAAATTTTGAATAAGATTTTAGCAACGAGATTACAGAAAGTTATCCCCAGGATAATACACCATGACCAAGTAGGATTTATACCAGGAATGCAGGGCTGGTTCAATATTAGGAAAACTATTAGCATAATCAATTATATTAATAACCAAATTAACAAAAACATATGATTATCTCAATAGATTCAGAAAAAGCATTTGATAAAATCCAATACCCTTTCCTATTAAAAACACTGGAGAGTATAGGAATAAATGGGCTTTTCCCTAAAATGATTAGTAGCATCTACTTAAAACCTTCAGCAAGCAGCATATGTAATGGAGTCAAACTAGAATCATTCCATATAAAATCAGGAGTGAAACAAGGCTGCCCACTGTCACCATTATTATTTAATATTGTCTAAGAAATGTTAACTTTGGAAATAAGAAAAGAAAAAGAGATTAAAGGAATTAGGGTAGGTAATGAGGAAACCAAATTATCACTCTTTGCAGATGACATGATGATATACTTAGAGAACCCTAAAGACTCAACTAAAAAACTACACAATTCACCACTTTAGTAAAGTTGCAGGATACAAAATAAATCCATATAAATCATCAGCATTTTTATATATTACCAACAAAGTTCAGCAGCAAGAGATAGAAAAAGAAATTCCATTCAAAATAACTGTTGATAGTATAAAATATTTGGGAATTTATCTGCCAAGGGAAAGTCAGGAACTATATGAACTAAACTACAAAACACTTTCTACACAAATCAAATCAGACCTAGTCAATTGGAATAACTTAAAATGCTCATGGGTAGGCTGAGCAAATATAATAAAAATGACAATACTACCCAAACTAATTTATTTATTTAGTGCCATACCAATCAAACTCCCAAGAAATTATCTTACAGATCTAGAAAAAATAGTAGCAAAGTTCATTTGGAAGAACAAAAGGTCAAGGATTTCAAGGGGATTAATGAAAAAAAAAGGCTGACGATGGTGGACTTGCTCTACCAGATCTAAAACTATATTACAAAGCAGTGGTCATCAAAACCATTTGGTACTGGCTAAGAAATATAGCAGTTGATCAGTGGCATAGGATAGGATAACAGGACAAGATAGGTAATAACGTGAGCAATTTAGTCTTTGATAAACCCAAAGATCCCAGCTTTTGGGATAAGTACTCACTATTTAACAAAAACTGCTGGGAAAATTGGACACTAATGTGGAAGTAATTAGGGCTTGATCCACATCTAACACCACATACCAAGATAAGATCTAAATGGGTGCATGATCTGGATATAAAGAGTGATACTATAAGTAAATTAGAGGAACGTAATATAGTTTACCTCTCAGACCTGTGGAGATGGAATAAATGTATGTCCAAAGAAGAACTGGAATTCTTAATTGAAAACCAGATAGATAACTTTGACTGTATTAAGTTAAAAAGTTTTTGTACAAACAAAACCAATGCAGACAAGATTAGGAGGGACGCAATAAATTGGGAAATCATCTTTACATTTAAGGGTTCTGATAAAGGTCTCATTTCTAAAATATATACAGAATTATCTCATATTTATAAAAATTCAAGCCATTTTCCAATCAACAAATGGTCAAAGGATATGAACAGACAATTTTCAGAGTATGAAATTAAAACTATTTATAGTCATATGAAAAGGTGCTCCAAATCAATATTGATGAGAGAAATGCAAATCAAGACAACCCTGAGGTACCACTACACACCTGTCAGATTGGCTAAAATGACAGGAAAAGTTAATGATGAATGTTGGAGGGGATGTGGGTGGGATGGGAGACTGATGCATTGTTGGTGGAGCTGTGAACGGATACAGCCATTCTGGAGAACAATTTGGAGCTATGCTCAAAAAGTTATCAAACTGTTCATACCCTTTGACCCAGCAGCATTTCTATTGCTCTTATATCCCAAAGAAATCATAAAGGAAGGAAAGGGCTCCACATGTGCAAGAATGTTTGTGGCAGCCCTTTTTGTAGTGACTAGAAACTGGACATTGAACAGATGCCCTTCAATTGGAGAATGGCTGAATAAATAAAGGTATATGAATATTATGGAATATTATTGTTCTGTAAGAAATGACCAGCAGGACGATTTCAGAGAGGATTGGAGAGACTTGCATGAACTGATGCTGAGTGAAATGAGCAGAACCAGGAGATCATTATACACGGCACCAACAATACAACATGATGATCCATACTGATGGACATGGCTCTCTTCAACAATGAAATGTTTCAAACTACCTCCAATTGTTCACTGAAGAAAGCCATATACACCCAGAGAGAGGGATGTGAAATGTGGACCACAACATAGCATTCTCATACTCCTTGATTGATGTTTGCTTACATTGTGTTTCCTTTATCTGGTATATCTTTTGTGTAGATAAGATTTTTCTTGCACAACAATAAGTTTGGAAATATGTATACATATATTTCATTTTCCAATATTTTATCATAATTAACATGTAGTGGCTATCCTCCCATCTAGAGGAGGGGTGGGGAGTTTTGGGGAAAATTTTGTAATAGAAAGCTATGTAAGGGTTAATGTTGAAGAATTACCCACACATATATTATGCAAATAAAATTAAAAAATTAAAAAAAAAGAAAGAAATTTTAGGTTGTAGCAACAAAAAAAATCTTCTTCATCAATAGCTTGAGGATCCACTGGCCTTTGCACAAGAAGATAGATGCATCTTTCCTGATTTATATTTCTTCCCATGCAATGATATTTACATTTTTTTATCTTTCATCTTTCTTTCCTTTTTTTTTTTACTTTGGACATAAATGTGATTATTTTGTTATCAAAAAGAATTTGAATATTAAATGTCATTATTTAATGTTTGCCCTTTTAGATAAGAGTACCAGCTTTCTTGGACCTATTTATGCAGTCATTATTTAAACCTGGTGCCAAAATCAATCAAGACCATAAACACAAGTACATCCACATACTGGCCTATGCAGCTAGTGTGGTAGAGACTTGGAAAAAGGTAACCTTGGGATTTTGAGAGCCCAGGCTTAATGAAGCCTGAAGTACCTCTCTGGTACCAAAAATACTTCTCAGGTATTTAACAAAATTTGGGCTTTACTACCTCAATTATGCCCATTTGACATGCCATCTTATTGTGTTTGAAATGTTCTTGAAATGCTTCAAACCCTGAGGCTTTTCCCAAACACTTTCTTCCCTTCTCATTTATTCTGTGTGTATCTTGTCCTTTCCACTAAAATGGGAGCTTCTTGAGGGAGGGGATTATTTGTATACTCAGCACTAGTCTTGTGCTTGGTCTAGTATATAAATGTTCACCAAGCATAGTTTATCAGTCTTTAATGTAATAAAATTTAATAAACTTTTTTACATTTTTCAGAATAAGAGAGTGAGCATCAATAAAGATGAATTGAAATCAACATCCAAAGCTGTTGAAACTGTTCACAATTTATGTTGCAATGAGAACAAAGGTGCCTCTGAATTAGTGGCTGAGTTGAGTACACTTTATCAGTGCATCAGGTAAACAAGTTTTACTTCTAGAAACTTCTGCCACTTTCGAAGATAAAGTTGTAGATATCCCTATCTAGGAATTTGCCTTGTTTGGATGGATTTGTTTATTGAATATGGTTTATTTTGCAGGTTTCCAGTGGTGGCAATGGGTGTACTAAAGTGGGTAGATTGGACAGTGTCAGAACCACGCTACTTTCAGCTCCAGACTGATCATACGCCAGTACATCTGGCCTTACTAGATGAGGTACCAGCATAATGCCGTTGTGTTTTTGTGTGTTGGGTTGTCCTTATATAACTCTTAACAACTCTTAACAATTACTCTCTCATTTTAAATGTTTTAAAATACGTACAGTTGTGAAATGAGTTATTTTGGCCATAGATCAGCACCTGCCACCAGCTCCTCCATCCCCAAGTCTTGCAATTATTGGTTAAACTAATTGAAACAGAGCATTCCCAACTGGATGTAATGGAACAGGTAAGTGGCCTTTCACAAAGTTGAAAAGGTCTAACAATTTTGAATGTAGTATTGTTTCTAAAACTTCCACCTTTCTCCCCTTCCCTCCCCCCCACCCAAGCTTGAATTGAAGAAAACACTGCTGGACAGGATGGTTCATCTGCTGAGTAGAGGTTATGTGCTGCCTGTTGTCAGTTACATCCGAAAGTGTTTGGAAAAGTTGGACACTGATATCTCCCTCATTCGCTATTTTGTTACTGAGGTCAGAAATGCTTTCCTTTTCCACTGACACTAAGACAGTAGTTTAGATTAGTTCATTTGTAACTGAATTCTGAATGTGGTGTTGGGGATTCAGTCTTCAGAGAAAAGCCTGATGTGGACAAGAGAGGCCAAGAGGCTAGGAGCCATGTTCAGGCTTCCCTCTCTTTACAGGTCTTGGATGTGATTGCTCCTCCTTATACTTCCGACTTTGTACAGCTCTTTCTTCCCATTCTAGAGAATGACAGCATTGCAGGTACCATTAAAACAGAAGGAGAACATGACCCTGTGACAGAGTTCATAGGTAAGGGTAAAAGGACTGTTCTGATTTGTGTTCTTTTAAAACATCTGGTCTTGTTTTTAACTCATTTTATAATTTTTCTTTCTTGAAGCCCACTGCAAGTCTAATTTCATTATGGTGAACTGATTCAGTCTGCTGCTAAGATTTCAAGAAGATATCTCCAGATCATCTCTTCAAGAAGTTGTAAGAGCAGTCTCAGAAGGACCATGTGTGAAAAGACTTTTACTGACCCTATGGGTCATTTTAAACATGTGGAATTAAAATTTGGAAGGATTGGGACAAACATCCCAATCCACACAGGGTGTGGCAGCACCTCACTCATCAATAAATATTAACTGGTTAATTGTCTCACTTTTGAACTGCTCTTTTTCTTTCATAATCACGATGCTTTATTGACCATTTGGTATTTTATTATCAAATAATCCTGTATAGATTTCCATTGCAGTTTTCTGAGGATGAGGCAAAAACAGTGATTTGTATACTTCTCCCTTTGGAAGTGTATTTTCCTAAATACTTAAAAGATGTGTGATCCACAGGATTGCGGTAAGCAACTAGTTATAAAATTTAAACTATTGGGTCCCCGAATGAACAGGACTCTTCAATAGCAAGATTGTAGTTACTACCTTTTCCATCTTTAAATGTGCTGGTTACAATCCTCATCCAGCCTTTTTCACCCCAGGGTTCACCCCATGAATTCCGGACAATCCAGTATTCTGTTCCATCTTCACTGATACCCCAGCCAGCCACAGAGATGACATGGTTTATCATGGGCTGAGGATTGTATTCATAATAGATCTCTGCAGTGTAGTTATCCATGGCTTCTGTTGCCATTATTCCACAACTGATAGGACCATTTGCATAAATCTCTGCCATCATCTTTTCTCTTCCAGAAAGGGAGCCATAGTCCCCAACTTTCCAGAGGGTATAGTTCTTGATGAAATAGCAATGTTGGAATTCATTGCATGTACCACATTGGTTAAATTTGTCACATTCCTGGTCTTTGGCCTGATAGTTGTTGCAGGTCTCATCAGGAATTCCATGCCTGTTAGCATATTCCCACACAAAGAAATCATTTCCGCCTTCACAGGACCCAGCATTGCCACAATCAATCACATGTTGCACAGACAGGAGTGTAGATGGCCAGGCTCCCTTCCTCTTAATGTTGATTCGGTCTGCCAGGGTGCTGCTGCTGCCGTGGGCCCAGCAGGAGCCGCAGTACTGGGGGATGTGCTGGTTCCGGGTGATGCTGGCATAGTTGACCCCATTCATGTTGTGCCAGTCCCAGGCTTTGGGCAGCTCAGAGGGAGACAAGTATTCGTGGGGCCTGGAGTAGGTCCTAACATGGAGGGAACTGCGCTCCTGGGGCAGGTCCCCTAGCAGTGGCCGGTAGCAACTCTGGCCCTCCCGATAGTAGATGCCCGCGGAGCCCAGACTCCAGCTGTTCCAAAGTACCAGCAGAAGCAGCGGCAACTGCGGCAGTAGCAGCCCCTGGGTCGCAGCCATCCCGCGGTTCCTCTGGGCTCCCAGTCCTCCCTCGTGGTGCCCTGCTCCTCTAAATCTTCCTTTCCCCACTCGGAGTGATGACTTTCTTTCCTTTTTTTGAAGGTATGTCTGACAACTGAACTTAAAATGCCATTTTCTTGTGGGATGTATCTGTTTTCTTCTGAATTTTCTCATCAAGTGTCTAAAATGGCTGTCATAACTTTTGATCCCTCTTTTTGAGGGGGGGAGCCGAAAAATAATATTTGAAGGTAGCTCATTGGTCTTGATAAGCTGGCCATATTTAATTTGAGTGGCCACTACTTCTTCACAGTTGTAAAAATGTTAATGTTCCCACTAACAAGAAAATAATTTTTAACTTGCATCATTTTTCATAGCAAACTGACTTGATGGCTTTAATTAGATAAACAAATAAACTGTGAAATGCTTGATATGGACAGAGAAATGAAGGGGGGAAAAGTTCACCTGGGCTCAGATCAACAGAACATCAATTTAACACATTTCTTTTGCTACGTCAATATCATGAGTATTCTTTAAACTTCAGGCTAATCAGCAGTGATTGTACCATATGCCACATGCCAAGAGATAGAACCAGAACATTTGTCATAGCCACTCAAAAGAGCCTCATGGCTGTCCTTTCTCCCCTCCTCCCAACCTCCTCTTTGATTTCTGTCACCTGTTATTTAACTGATTAAAAGAAAATTGGCTCAGTTCCATCTGGCAAGATGGTAAAGTTATCTGGGCTTTGGGGTGCCAAAGGAAAACTGCAATGAGGGAAATTATCGATTTGTTTCTTTTCTAGGAAAGAGGAATGATGAAGATATGCTTATTTCCTTTCTTTTTTTCATTAAAGCTGTTTATTTGCAAAACATATGCATGGATATGTTTTGCAAATAAATGGAACAAACATCAACAGAAAAACTGAAAATGTTTGGTTGTGGTCCACCTTCAGATCCCAAAAGCCTCTCCCTGGTTATATATGGCTTTCTTCATTACTAAACAGTTGGAATTGGTTTGAAACATCTCATTGTTGAAGAGAGCCATGTTCATCAGAATCGATCATTGTATTGTCTTGTTGCTGTGTATAACGATCTCCTGGTTCTGCTCATTTCACTTAACATTAGCTCATGTAGGTGTCTCCAGGCCTCTCTGAAATCATCTTATTGGTAGTTTCTTACAGAACAATAATATTACATGACATTATTATACAACATAATTTATTCAGCCATTCTCCAATTTATGCACAACCATTCAGTTTCCAGTTTCTTTCTACTACAAAAAGGGCTGCCATAAATATTTTTACATATGGGTCCCCTTCCCTCCTTTAAGATCTCTTTGGGATATAGGCCCAGTGAAAATACTGTTGGGTCAAAGGGTATACACATTTTGATAACTCTTTGAGCATACTTCCAGATTGCTCTCCAGAATGGCTGGTTCCATCCACAGTTCCACCAACAATGTTATCAGTGTCCCATTTTTCCTACATCCCCTTCAACATCTGTCACTTTCGTTGCCTGTCATCATAGCCAATCTGACAGGTGTATAGTGGTATCTCAGAGTTGTCTTAATTTTCATTTGTCTGATTATTAGTGATTTGGAGCACCTTTTCATATGAGTAGAAATAGTTTTAATTTCTTCATCTGAAAATTGTCTGCTCATATCTTTTGACCATTTATCAATTGGAAAATGGCTTGAATTCTTATAAATTTGAGATAATTCTGTATATATTTTAGAAATGAGGACTTTATCAGAACCTTTGAATGTAAAAATGTTTTCCCAGTTTATTGCTTTCCTTCTAATCTTGTCTGCATTTGTTCTGTTTGTAGAAAAACTTTTTAACTTGCTATAGGCAAAATTATCTATTTTGTGATTAATGATGATCTCTAGTTCTTCTTTGGTCACAAATTCCTTCCTCTTCCATAGATATGAGAGGTAAACCATCCTACATTCTTCTAATTTGTTTATAATATCATTCTTTATGTCTAGATTATGAATTCATTTCAACCTTATCTTGGTGTAGGGTGTTAGGTGTCGGTCAGTGCCCAGTTTCTGCCATACTAGTTTCCAATTTTCCCAGCAGTTTTTGTCAAATAGTGAGTTTTTATCCCAAAAGTTGGGGTCTTTGGGATTATCAAACACTAGATTACTATAGTCACTGACCATTTTGTCCTGTAAACTTAACCTATTCCACTGATCAACTACTCTGTTTCTTAGCCAGTACCAAATGGTTTTGTTGACCACTGCTTTATACCATAATTTTGTAACTGTTATAACTAGGCCAAAGCACATTTGCCTTTTTTTTCATTAATTCCCTTGAAATTCTTGACCTTTTGTTTTTCCAGATGAATTTTGTTGTTATTTTTTCTAGGTCAGTAAAATAATTTCTTGAGAGTTTCATTGGTATAGCACTAAATAAATAGATTAGTTTAGGTGGTATTTTCATCTTTATTGTATTCACTCAACCTATCCAAGAGCACTTGATAAATTTCCAGTTGTTTAGATCTGATTTTATTTGTGTGAATGGTGTTTTCTAGTTTTGCTCATATATAGATCCTGTCTTTCCCGTGGCAGATATATTCCCAAATATTTTATACTATCAACAGTTATTTTAAATGGAATTTCTCTTTGTATCTCTTGCTTCTGAACTTTATTGGTAATATATAAAAATGCTGATGATTTATGTGGATTTATTTTGTATCCTGCAACTTTGCTAAAGTTGTGGATTGATTCTCATAGTTTTTAGTTGATTCTCTAGGCTTCTCTAAGTATACCATCATATCTTCTGCAAAGAGTGATAATTTGGTTTCCTCATTACCTACTCTGATTCCTTTAATCTCATTTTCTTCTGTTATTGCCAAAGCTAGTGTTCTAATACAATATTGAATAGTAATGGTGATAGCGGTCAACTTTGTTTCACCCCTGATCTGATTTGGAATGGATCCAGTTTATCACTGTTACATGTGATGCTAGATGATGATTTTAAATAGATGCTACTCTTTTAAAGAAAAGTCCATTTATTCCTATATTCTCTAGTGTTTTAATAAGAATGGATGTTGGATTTTTATCAAATACTGTATCTATTTAGATAATCATATGTTTTTTATTAATTTGATTATTGATATAGTCAGTTATGCTGACAGTTTTCCTAATATTGAACCAGCCCTGCATTCCTGGCATAAATCCTACTTGGTCATGGTGCATTATCCCGGCATGCTTTTCTGTAATCTCTTTGCTAATATTTTATTTAAGATTTTTGTATCAATATTCATTAGGGAGACTGGTGTGTAATTTTCTTTCTCTGTTTTTGTTCTATCTGGCTTAGGTATCTATACCATGTCTGTGTTATAAAAGGAATTTGATAGGAGTACTTCATTCCCTATTTTTTTTTCAAATAGTTTATATAGTATTGAAGTTAATTGTTCTTTAAATGTTTGGTAGAATTCACATGCAAATCCATCTTGTCCTGAGGATTTTTTCTTAGGGAGTTGATTAATGGCTTGTTCTATTTCTTTTTTCTAAAATGGGATTCCTTATCTGTAAATCTGGGTAATCTATATTTTTGTAGATATTCCTCCATTTCACTTATGTTATCAAATTTGTTGGCAGAAAGTTGGGCAAAATAACTCCTAATTGTTGCTTTAATTTCCTCTTCATTGGTGGAAAGTTCTCCCTTTTCATTTTTGATACTGACAATTGGATTTTCCTCTTTCTTTTTTTCTTATCAAATTAACTAGAGGTTTATCTATTTTGTTGGTTTTTTTCATAAAACCAACTTTTAGTTTTATTCATTAATTCAATAGTCTTATTTTTTTACTTTCAATTTTATTAATCTCTGTTTTTTTTTTTTTTAGGATTTCAGGTTTGGTATTTGATGGGGGTTTTTAATTTGTTCTTTTTCTAGCTTTTTTAGTTGCAAGCCCAATTCACTGATTTTCCCTTTTTTCTTTTAGTGAGGTAAGCATCTAGACATATAAAATTTCCCCTTATTACCAATTTGGCTGCATCCCACAAATTTTGGTGTGTTGTCTCATTATTGTCATTCTCTTGGATGAAATTAGTAATTGTGTCTGTATTTTGCTGTTTCACCCATTCATTCTTTAGGATGAGATTGTTTAGTTTTAAATTGCTTTTTGGCCTGTTTTCTCCTGGCCTTATATTGCATGTGATTTTTATTGCATCATGATCTGAAAAAAATGCATTTACTATTTCTGCCTGTCCCCCTGCCCTACTGAAACAAACCTGTTCTGATGTCTTCTAAAGTAATTTCTTCTTGGAATGTGTTGTACTCCAACTATTTGGGGATGCTTTGACTCCAAAAATCAATTTTGAGTCTTAATCTGCTGTTGGTTTGAGAGAAGGTCAGAAGAGATCACAGAGAGTTGTTGTCTGTATTCCACCATCTTGGCTCCACCTTAATATGCTTAATTTCAAATTAATTTCTCAAAGAACAGTGATTTCTGACTCTCCTGTGAAATCACTTGTAGATAATTTTAATTGTTTCATAGGTGAATTAAATCTAATTAAGAATGGCTATGGAACCCCAATACACTGGGGTCCATGTACATTTGTGAAATACATCTACTTTTCATAGACCAAGAAGGAAAATGGAAACATAGCTGAGCAATTGAATAAGAAAAGGAACATAACTATCCAAATAGTTATATGATACTTATAACTCTCTAGACACTAGAGTGATTGTAAAGTGAAAGTGGAATTCACTTCAAATCTATTTATTACCTCATTACTAAGTATAGCTCATGTTGAATCCATATACTTAATTTACCAGTATAATATTTACAAGCCATAATTTGAAAAGTTTCTTTGGTAGACAATCATAGAATATCATTTTGGGGGAGCTCATCTACTCTATTCCCATTTCTTTTGCAGATTAGGAAAATGAAGTCAGAAAGTATTTAAAAATTAAAAAAAAATAAATTTTAAAAATTAAAAAAAGATTATGCTGACAACAGTAAAGTTTGGAATTGGGAACAAAATTAAGTATCTTGACATTTTTAGTGTGCTATTACTTTCATGCATCTTGTAACTGTCTTTCATTAAACTAAATCTCAAATGATACTGAACAAATCAGAGTATGATAGTGATAATGGTATATTTAGTAAGATTAAAAATAAAATAAACAAAAATAAACAAAAAGTAATCATGTCAAGCTTCTTTTTGAAACATTTTGGGAGAGAAAAATCAGAACAAAAGGGGAAAATTGTGGGAGAGGGGAAAAAAACAGAAAAGAAGTGAACATAGAATGTGTTAATTTACATGCAATCTTCATTGTTCTTTTTGTGAATTCAGGTGGCATTTTCTGTCCAAAGTATTTTGGGATTGCTTCGTTTCACTGAAAGACTAATAAGAACCAAGTTTTTCATAGCTGATCATTTGTACATTCTTGCTGTTAGTGTGTACAATGCATTCTTGGTTCTGCTTGTTTCACTTAGGATCAGTTCCTATAAAATATTTCCAAACCTTTCTAAAATCAACTTATTCTTCATTTTTCATAGGGCAATGATATTCCACTAACTTAGTATATTACAGCTTATTGAGCCATGCCCCAAATGATGGGCATCTACTCACTTTCCAATTTTTTGCCAACACAAAAAGAGCTGCTGCAAACATTTTTTTGCATATATAGGTCCTTTTCCCTCATTTAGGATTTTTTTTTTTGGAATACTGTCCCAATAGTGGTACTGCTGGGTCAAAAAGTATACACAGTTATACAGTCCTTTGGACATAGATCCAGATTGCTCTCCAGAATGGTTGGATCGTTGCACAACTCCACCAACAATGCATTAGTGTCCCACTTTTCCCAAAACCCCTTCAACATTTATTATCTTTTCCTGTCATCTTAATCTGAGAGGTGTGAGATAGTACTTCAGAGTTGTTTTAACTTGCATTTCTCTAATCAATAGTGATTTAGAGAATTTTTTCATATAACTATAGACGACTTTAATTTAGTCATCTGAAAATTGTTTATGTCTTTCGACCATTTATCAACAGGGGAATAATTTGTATTCCTATAAATATTTTTTTTTTTTTTTCATGGGGTTTTTTTTTTATACAATTGGGGTGAATGGACTTGTCCAGGGCCACACAGCTAGGGAATGTTAAGTGTCTGAGACCAGATTTGAACTCAGGTCCTCCTGACTTCAGGGCTGGTGCTCTATCCACTGCGCCACCTAGCTGCTCCTATTCCTATAAATTTGACGTGGTTTTTTATATATTTTAGAAATGAGACCTTTATCAGAAACACTGGCTGTACATATTTTTGGTCAAGGTTTGTACTTCCCTTTTAATTTTGTTTCTGTTGGTTTTGTTTGTGCAAGAACCTTTTAATTTAATGTAATTAAAATTGTACATTTTGCATTTCATTTCTTCTTCTGTCATAAATCCCTGCCGTCTCCTAATTTGTTTATGGTATCATTCTTTATACACAAAGCATGTATCCATTTCTATTTTATTTTGGCATGGGGTGAGATGTAGGTCTATGCTGAGTTTCTGACATATTATTTTCCAATTTTCCCAGAAATTTTTGTCAAATAATTATTTCTTATTCCAGAAACTGGAATTTGGGTGTTTATAGAAAACAAGTTCATTATTGGCCTTGATTATTTTGTCATGTGTATTTAATCTATGCTATTGATCCACTATTCTATTTCATATCCAATACCAAACACTTTTGAAGACTGCTGCTTTATTGTACAATTTGAGGTTTGGTGCTTCTAAGCCACCATCCTTTGTAGTTTTTTTTTTTCATTAGTTCCCTTAATGTTCTTGATTTTTTGTTCTTCCAGATGAATTTTATTATTGTTTTTTTCTCTAGTTCTATAAAATAATTTTTATGGCAGTTTAATTGGTATGACACTGAACAAGTAGATCAGTTTAGGCAGAATGTTCATTTTTATTATATTAGCTCAGCCTACCCATAAACAATTGATATTTTCCCAATTGTTTGCAGGTTACTTTATTTGTGTAAGAAGTGTTTTGTAATTGTGTTAATATAGTTCTTGGGTTTGTCTTGGCAGGTAAGTGCACAAATATTTTATTTTGTCTATAATAATTTTAAATGGAAAATCTCTTGATGCTGGGTTTCTTCAGTAATATATGCTGATGATTTGTGTGAATTTATTTTATATAGTGCAAATTTATGACTGTTTATTATTTCAAGTAGTTTCATTGGACAATTTTCTAAGATTATCTCAATATATCATCCTATCCTTTGCAAGAAATAATAGTTTTATTTCCTCATTTTCTATTCTAATTAATTTCTCTTCCTTTCCTTATTGCTAAAACCAACATTTCTATTGCAATTTTGAATAATTGTGGTGATAATAAATATCCTTCTTTCATGTTTAACCCTATTTGGAATGTGTCCAGCTAATAGTTCTTTTTTTCCCCTTTTAATTAAAGTTTTTTATTTGCAAAACATATGCATGGGTAATTTTTCAACATTGACCCTTGCAAACTTTCTACTTCAAATTTTTCACTCCTTCTCCCCACCCTCTCCCCTAGATGGCAGGTAGTCTAATACATGTTAAATATATCAAAATATATGATAAATCCAATATATATATATGTATGTATATGTATACACACACATTTATAAATTTATCTTCCTGCACAAGAAAAAAAAAGGAAAAAAAAACCTGAGAAGGAAAACAAAATGCAAGCAAACATCAACAGAAGATGTGAAAATGCTATGCTGTGATCCACATTCAGATCACACAGGTCTCTCTTTGAGTGTATTTGTCTTTCTTCATTAATAAATAATTGGAGCTGGTTTGAATCAACTCATTATTGAAGAGAGGCATGTCCATCAGAATTGATCATTGTATAGTCTTGCTGTTACTGTGTACAATAATCTGTTTCTGCTCATTTCACTTAGCATCAGTTCTTGTAAGTCTTTTCAGACCTCTCTGAAATTATCCTACTTGTTGTTTTTTACAGAACAATAATATTCCATGACATTCATATACTATAATTAATTCAGCCATTCTCCATTGATGGGCAAGCATTCAGGTTCCAGTTTCTTGCCACAATAAAAAAGGCTGCCACAAACATTTTTTTCACATGTGGGTTCCTTTCCCTCCTTTAAGATCCCTTTGGGATATAAGCCTAGTAGACACACTTTTGGGTCAAAGGGTAAGCACAGTTTGATATCTTTTTGAGCATAGTTCCACACTGCTCTCCAGAATGGCTGAATCCATTCATAGTTCCACCAACAATGTATCAGTGTCCCAATTTTCCCACATTCCCTCCAACATTTGTCATTATCTTTTCCTGTCATCTTAGCCAATCTAATAGGTGTGTAGATTTGTCTTAATTTGGGTAATAATTCTTGATGCAAGTTTTAGATAGATCTGTTTATTATTTTCAAGAAAACTCCAATTATTCCTATGCTCTTTATTGTTTTTTAATAAGAATAGATGTTGAATTTTTTTCAAATGATTTCTCTTCATCTATTGAGATAATTGCATGATTTATATTAATTATTGCTTTTGATATAGTCAATTATGCTAATAGTTTTTCCTAATATTAAACCAGCCCTGTATGCCTGGTATACATCTCACTCAGTCATGGTGTATTATCCAGTTGATAAGTTGCTGTAATCTCTTTGCTAATATTTTATTTACAATTTTTACATCATTATTCATTAGGAAAATTATTCTATAATTTTCTTTCTCTGTTTTGGCTCTTCTTAGTATAGGTATCAGTTCTATATTCGTGTCATAGAGGAATTCAGATGGACTCCTTTACCATATTTTCTAAATAGTTTACATAGTATTGAAATTAATTATTCTTTAAATGTTTGGTAGAATTTACTTCTGAAACCATATAGCTCTGGTGATTTTTTCTTAGGGAGTTCAATAATGGTTTGTTCAATTGTTTTTCTCCCTAAAATAGCGTTATTTATGCAATTTATTTTTTCTTCTATAAATCTGACTAGTTTATATTTTGGTAAATATTCAACCATTTTGGTTAGATTGTCAAATTTGCTGCCATACATTTGAGCAAAAAAGCTCCTAATTATTGCTTTAAGTTCTTTTTCTTTGGTGATAAGTACACGTTTTTCATTTTTGATGCTGTTGATTTTTTTTTCTAAAAACAATTAAGCAAAAGTTCATCTATTTTGTTTTTTTCATAAAACCAATGCTTAGTTTTATTAATTAGTTCAATAGTTTTTTTTTTATTTTATTAATCTCTCCTTTGAGTTTTAGAATTTCTAATTTGATATTTAGTTGGGGTTTTTAAATAAGTTCTTTTTCTAGCTTTTTTAGTTGACTGCTCAATTCATTAATAGCTGCTTTCTCTATTTTATTCATGTAACTATTTAGAGATATAAAATGTTCCCTAAGAACTGCTTTGGCTACATCCTATAGGTTTTGGTATATTGCCTAATTATTGTCATACTCTTGGGATGAAATTACAGATTATGTGATTTGTTATTTGACCCTCTCATTCTTTAGAAGGAATTTATTTAATTTTCAATTAGTTTTTATTCTAACTTTGTTTATTCTGCATTGTGGTCTGAAAAGGAAGGTTTTACTATTTCTTCTCTTCTGCATTTCATTATGAGGTTTTTATGCTTTAATATATGGTCAGTTTTTGTATAGGTACCATATAATGGTGAGAAAAAGTTTTATTCCCTTCTGTCTCCATTCAATTTTTTCCAAATGTCTATCATATCAAAGTTTTCTAGGCTTCTATTAACCTCCTAGTTTCTTTCTTGCTTATTTTGTGGTTAGTTTTGTCTGATTCTGAGAGGGGAAGGTTGAGGTCCCTCATTAATAAACTTTTGTTGTCTATTTCTTCTTCTTTTTTTCCCTGAGGCAACTGGGGTTAAATGACTTGCCCAGGGTCACACAGCCAGGCAGTGTTAAGTGTCTGAGACCAGATTTGAACTCAAGTCTTCCTGACTTCAGGATTGGTGCTGTACCCACTGCACCACCTACCTGCCACTATTTCTTCTTTTAATTGACTTAATATCTTTTCCAGGAATTTGTATGCTTTACCACTTGGAATGTATACATTTAGTATCATTACTATTTCATTGTTTATGGTACACTTTCTTCAATATGTACTTTCCTTCCTTATTCCTTTTTAGAAGATTTATTTTTAGGGCCAGCTAGGTAGTTCAATGGATAGAGCACCATCCCTGAAGTCAGAAAGACCTAAGTTCAAATCTGGTATCAGACACTTAACACTTCCTAGCTGTGTGACCTTGGGCAAGTAACTTAACCCCAATTTCCTCAGGGGAAAAAAAGATCTATTTTTACTTTTCCTTTATCTAAGATCAGAATTGCTACCCCTCCTTTTTTTATTTTCATCTGAAGCACAATAAATTCTGTTCCAGTCTTTTACCTTTACTCTGCATATGTCTTTCTGTGTCAAATGTGTTTCTTATAAACAACATATTGTAATATTCTGTTTTTGAATCTCTTCTGTAATTCACTTCTCTTTGATGGGAGAGTGCATTCCTTTCTCATTTAGAGTTATGATTATCAGCTCTGTATTTTTCTCCATTTTATTTTCTATCCTATTTATACTTTTGTTTTCTCCTTCCACCCTGTTCTTTGTAGTGTTTTTGGTTATCATACTCATTTTCTTTCCTTTTCTTTTGGTATTACTTCTTTTTTTTTAATTTTATGGTTGAGCTCTACTCTTGGGCTAAAGGGAGCACTGTCCCAACTTCCTGTGAAGCTCTGATCTTTGGCTTTGAGCAGAGGGTCTCCTTGCATTTGCAGAGGGATAGTTTTATTTGCTTTTTTCACAAAACAATCTTTACTTTCTGAGCTGGAACTGGAAGCTGCCCCACTGATCTGTTCCCTACTGAGCCAGGATTCAGGGTCTTAGTTGCTGATTTCCTGCAATTAAAACCCTCTCATTGGCTTTCCCAAACTCTGAGCTGACCTGAACATTATTTTCACTTCAATGAGACTGACTTTTCCTGAAGTTTTTTTTGTTTGTTTTGTTTTGTTTTTGTTTTTGTTTTTTTCAGTCTATATTGACCTAGAGATTGGTTTCATTCCATCAGACTCTCTTCTGAGGCTTGGTTTCATGTGGTTTTTGAGGGAAACTGGGAGAGCTCCAGCAGCTTCCTGGCTTTGCTCTTGGCTCCATTATCTTGATTGTCACTTTTTTTGAACCTTACATGCATCACACTATGGATATATCTGAAACTTGAAAGCACTTTCTTACCTCCTTCCTTCTTCTTCCCTCTTTCACTCCCTCCCTTCTTCCTTTGAAAAACAATGTCATTGTTATATTTTGTTTTAATACAATCTTATTTTCTGAATATGTCCCTTTTCCCCCACCTAGTGAGCCAACCCTTGTAATGATTTTTAAAAGAAAAGAGAAAAAAGCAGTTTTGCAAAACTAACCAACACATCAACCAAACAGTTCAGCATAATGTAATATTCTACATATGTCAATTCCATTTTCCAAAATAAGAAAGTGTGTTGCACTGTTTCATCTCTTCTCCAGGCATTTATCCTGTTAATTTTAACTATACAACATTCAATTGTTTTTGCTGTGATTGTTTCCATTTACATTGGTGCAGCAATTTTGAATGTTGGTGGTCTCATTTTGCCTCTTTTTTCTGCATGTAAGTGTTCCAGTGCAGCTCTTAATTTTTCATATTCTTACTTTCTTATTACACAAAAAAATTTATTTAACACATTTTTGTTGAACTAAAGTCAATATATCTCCATTTTGTGATTCTTTGCTACAATAAAAAGAATGGTGAAGAATATTTTGTATTCAAAACTTTTCACTAGTAAATTCTTTCCTGTTCTTAGTCATTTAAAAAATTTATTAAAAGTTGATTTCTTGTAGCATTTTTGATGCTGACAAAAAGTGTCAAGCTTTAAACACCAATTTTATCTTGATGTTGCTAGATGAAGACAATTCATGAAATGCTATAGTTTTTAAATAACCAAAAGTTTTGGTTTTGGAAGGCAATAGAAGGTAAATAGTTTGTCCCAAAAGTAAATAAAAATATGGAATAAATATTTGCATGTATATATATACATACATATATATATGTGGGTATATATATATACATATATATAATAGACAAACACTGTGGTGATGGTTATCAGTGCTTACTTTGGTTGTGTTCAGGTGTTAGAACTTGAATTGGAATTTAAAGCATCTTGACTGTTTCTAACATTTATTAATTTTCTGATACCATCAAAAAAAATTATTGTTTACCTGACATTTTTTTGATTGAACAGAATAACTCCTATGTTTCATTGCCATTCAATGAAGGTATCATTTTGTTTTATTTTGTTTTGTTTATTAATTGATTATTAAGTGATGGTTGAAAAAATATTTTCTTAATACATAACATTAAAGTATAATCAAGGATTTTATTAAATTTTACTTTATAAAAACAAAAAATTAATTATCTTGACTTATTAGAATATTAAATCAATTTAATACAATTATATTTAAGAGGAATAAAAATTATTTTTCTTTATTAGGATTCAGATATTAATTTTATAAATACAAAATTATAGAGGCATGGTTAGATAGAAGCTCATCTGAAAATCCCAACAGAAAAGTATTATCAGTAATATAGATTCTCCCTCTTACACTTTTAAAATTTAGCTTAGATTTGTAAGGTAAATTCAACATGAATCAATATTGCAAAAGCAAAACAGAACAAAATAAAATAAAATAAAGCAAATACCTTCATGGAACTGCATTAAGGTAGAGATAGTATTCAATATGAGTGACATGCCATTTTCTTTGTATTCTACCATGTTCTTACATTTTTGGGCTGTTAGGTTGAGCTTTGGACACCATATCTTAGTAATGCTATTGACAAGTTAAGATCATTTAGCTAAAACTAATAATGAGAGTGAAAGTCTTTAAAATCATGAAATATGAGGATATTTTTTTCCCTTTTATTTTTTTTATTTTATTTGCATAACATATGTGTGGGTAATTCTTCAACAATAACCCTTACATAGCTTTCCGTTACAAAATTTTCCCCCCAACTCCCCACCCCTCCCCTAGATGGCAGGATATCCACTACATGTTAATTATGTTAAAATATTGGCAAATCGAATATATATATACATATTTCCAAACTTATCATTGTTGTGCAAGAAAAATCTTATCTACACAAAGGATATATCAGATAAAGGAAACACAATGTAAGCAAACATCAATCAAGGAGTATGAGAATGTTATGTTGTGGTCCACATTTCACATCCCTCTCTCTGGGTGTATATGGCTTTCTTCAGTGAACAATTTGAGGTAGTTTGAAACATTTCATTGTTGAAGAGAGCTATGTCCATCAGAATTAATCGTCATATAGTACTGTTGTTGCCATGTATAATGATCTCCTGGTTCTGCTCATTTCACTAGGCATTAGTTCATGCAAGTCTCTCCAGGCCTCTCTGAAATCATCCTGGTGGTCATTTCTTACAGAACAATAATATTCCATAATATTCATATACCATAATTTATTCAGCCATTCTCCAATTGAAGGGCATCTATTCAATTTCCAGTTTCTAGTCACTACAAAAAGGGCTGCCACAAACATTCTTGCACATGTGGGGCCTTTTCCTTTCTTTATGATTTCTTTGGGATATAAGCCCAATAGAAATGCTGCTGGGTCAAAGGGTATGCACAGTTTGATAACTTTTTCAGCATAGCTCCAAATTGTTCGAAATATGAGGATATTTTGAAGGAACTGAGGATGATTAGTTTGGGGGGAAAAGGTAAACCAATGGGGACATGATAATTGCTTTTAAGTTGAACAGACTCTGAAAGAATAGATTTTTTCTTCTTGTCCCTAGAGGAGAAATGAGTTGAAACAAAAGAAGATAACTTACCAATTTAAAGGGAGGGAGGCAATTCTTATCAGTCAAAAATGAAATATGTTACTATTATAGTTAAGATTTATCCCTAAACTTTGCTTATTGGTGATATCAAAAAGCAATTTGAAGGAAAACAAATCATTAGAGAGCAGTGAATGTCAGTGATGTAGGGAAAGACAGCATAGTGTATTAAAAGGAGTTCAGAATTTGATTCTAGACGCCTGTTTAAATCCTTTTTATGTCATTAATTAGGTATAAAACCTTAAGTAAATCTCTTCACTTGAAAATTTGAATATTAACCTAAGTATTGAACTCTCTAAAAATAGAATAGAGCCATCAAAACCAAATGACTCCAAAGCAAACAAAAAAATCTATTACACTTAAAGATATTGGGATTCTGTATAAATAGTTTTCAGTTAATTATCATTCACCCTCTTTCTACTATTGAAATATGTTTGTCTTTCTAGGCTTCATTTTTACCTTTTGTGTTTTCATTATTTTAAAAATTCATGTTTTCCTCTATATGATTTTATTCAGTTTTTTCAAGGTAAGCAGTTTTTAAAGGTCTTTGATTTCACCTTTTGATATACAAACTTAAAAATTCCAAAACTGTCTGTCTTTAACAGTTGTTGCTTCTTATATTTATGTGATTCTCTCTGTAGTTTCTTGTTATTAGGATTGCTTCTTCATGGCATCTTGAATTATATTTTATTTGACAAAAAGTATCAGACTGTTACAAGTTTTCCTTTGAGGTTTTAATTTGGGTTATGATCAATGCATTTTTTTTCTTTTTTTCCAATTTAGTCCCAGAGGATTTTAACAAGTTTATGATTTGTTGTTGTTTTCTTCTTTGTTTTTGCTTTTTGTAATATAAACAGGTTTTCTGCTTGATGAAGATTTTCAGTGAGCTAGATAATCACTTTTTAAATTACCACCTCTCATTGTTTGCTTGTTAGCTTTTTATATTTGTTTTTAGAGTATGCTGCTTATGTTTTATTCTATATTTTTTATTTTTTGATGTTTTCTAATAATTTTTATCTTCTATAATGTATTGCTGTCAATTCAATGAATATGTATTTTCCTTTAAAAAGCAGCAGATGACAATTCTGAAGAAATATGGCTTCAATACTGGAAAAAACAAAAACAAACACAGATTTTCTAACTGTTGTCCTAGAAATGTCTTTTTGGGCTTCATTGCTATGACCATTGGGGAAAATTACTTTATTCCATTAGATGCTTTTGTGACAAGTAAAATTCAGAGTCCAAGAATCAAAATGGTATATGTTGTTTTTCACACATTCAGTAATACTTAGAATTCTGTTTATGTGCCATCTCACCTCTCTCAATTTCTTCACTCCATTTCATTTTCTCATATTAGCAGTGTAGATGGACTTATAAGAATAATACAGGCTCATACGATTTCTCCTGCACAAAAAATGTTATGTGGCAATAACTATACATATATTCGATTTCTTAAGTATTCTAACATAATTATCATCTAGTGGATATCCTGCCATTTAGGGGAGGGGGGTATATTTGTAACAGAAACCTTTGTAAGGGTTAATATTTAGGAATTACCCATGCATATGTTTTGCAAATAAAAAGTATTAATAAAATTTTAAAAAAAGAATAATGCAAGCTCTAAATCATTCCAATAGAACCACATAGTAAAATTAGCACTGTTGGTAAATTAACTACTGTAGTTAGAGAAACTTAAAAGCATCCAATTAAAATAATATATTTTGTGTTACTTTTCTCATAATTTAAAACCTCTGTTTAATAATTTAGGAAACTTTGAACTTTGCCTGTGGCACATGACCTGTCTTTCATAAATTTAAACTCCATATTAACAAGTTTTATTTTCCCCTATTTTCCCTTAAGGTCAGTTTGATTTTAGTTCCACTTGCAAATTGTATAACTTCAGTCTTTATAGGGATATTTGATCTAAGGTTAATCCCTTATAATGAAGGGAACTTGGTTTGGCCATCCATGCTGGTTAAATTGAAATGTGATTAATTCTGCTATCCATTTACTTAGGAAGCAGGAAGTTAAGCAAAAGATGTAGTAGAGGAATAAGGGCCTCTGTGGTGATAAACTAACTTGATCCTTTGGTAATTCCACATTATAAGAATGTTGGCTATGAATTAGACATAGGATTCAATAAATCGCCATCATGTATTACTTATCCCATGAAATTCTTTCTTTGTAATATGTTGCTGCCTATTTTTTTGATGACCATGAGACTTTACATTGCTCTTTGATTAATTTATAAATTTTATTATTTGAATATTACAGTTTTCCTAAACCTAAATCATTATACAGAAGTAGAATACTTTTGCAAGAATATTGTAGTCTCCCCAAAGGACTTTTTTTCTTTAGAGATATGTATGCAGCAGCAAAAGCACTGGGAAGCTTCCCAAAGACAATACAAGTAATTATTTTTTTTTAATCTGAGCCTAATATATTATCTATTTGCAGTGTTTTTTCTCCATATGCTTACTTAAATTTCTTGGAATGATTACAGATGTCACCTAAACTCTGAAAAGTTCTGGGACTGCAAGTAATTTATATTATGTCATCTGGAGAAACACCTATAATCTCTAAAGAATTTATATTCCATTTCTATTTTATATTTTCAAATTTTGAAGATAGTTGTCATAGAAAAAAATACAATACTTGATGAAATATTAAGTTCATGAGAGTCTTTCACTTTGTAAGGTCCAGTCCTAAAAGACTGGCTTTCATTGACCTTTTAACTCATCACAACATCTTTAGATATATGAGGATCAGTAAAAGAGTGGAAGACCCTTAGACTAGCGGCAAGAAAATTTGCTGACTTTATAATATCAGTTTTTAAGTATTTAAAGATATTAAATGGAAGTGGAATTAAACTTTTTCTGTTTGCATTTGAGAAAAGAAACTGACCAGTATGATTTAGTAAGTATTCTTTGGAAGAAATAGGATAACCACTATTTCTTTTGTTGACATGCTTACCAGACTTAAGATAAGAGAAATAAAGCAGGAATATTAATATTGAATGCAGTAAATCATTTGAGAATGTATCCCAAAATATTGCTTTGTATATAGTAAATGAACATAATGATTTCATTGAATAAATATTGAATGATCCTCAAGGATAAAGTAGAAAGTATGGTTGTAAAGTTATGGATATTTCTTTTATGATCCCTTTGGGACACAGACCCAGTAATAACATTACTGTGCATAGTCTTTGCTCTCCAGAATGGCTGGATCAACAAGTTTCATTTTTGTTTTTGTAAGATTTGGAGTTGCATAATTTTCTCCCTCCCTCCCTTCCCTCTCACCTGCCAAGGCAGCAAGTAATCTGACATAGATCAAACATGTACAATCATGTTAAACATATTTCATAGCAATCATGTTATAAAAGAAAAATCAGAGCAAAAGGAAAAAAAAAACATGAGAAAGACAAAACAAAACAAAAGAAAGTTGAAGTAGTATGATTTGATTTACATTTAGTCTCCACAATTCATTCTCTAGATGGAGATGACATTTTCCATGACAAGTCTATTGGAAATGGATCATTGTATTTCTGAGAAGAGTCAATATCATAGTTGATCATTATACTTTGTTGCTGCTACTGTGTACAGTGTTGTCCTGATTCTGCTCATGTCACTCAGGATCAATTCATGTAAGTTTTTTCAGGTTTTTCTGAACTCTGCTGCTCATTATTTCTTACAGAACAATAATATTCCATCACAATCATACATCAAAACCTGCTCAGCCATTCATATTCTTGCAGCATTCCCCAATTATAGGCATTCCCTAAATTTCCAATTCTTTGCCACCAAAACAAAGAGCTGCTGAAATAATTTTTGACCATGTGAGTAATTTCTCTGTTTCTATGATCTCTTTGGGATACAAACCTAATAGTAGTATTGCTGGATTAAAGAGAATGCACAGTTTGATTGCCCTTTGGGCATAGATACAAATTGCTCTCCAGAATGGTTGGATCATGTCATAACTTGTACAACAATGCCTTAGTGTTTCAGATTTCCGACAACCCCTGCAAACATTTATCATTATTTTTTCCTAATCATCTTACCCAATCTGATAGATGTGATGTGGTACCTCAGAGTTGTTTTAATTTACATTTCTCTAATCAATAGTGATTTATTGAGAGCATTTTTTCATGATGATAGATATCTTTAATTTATTCATCTGAAAATTGAGTATTTGACCATTTGTCAATTGGGGAATGATTTGTATTCTTATACATTTTTCTCAGTTCTCTATATATTTTAGAAATGCGGCTTTTATCAAAAATACTAGCTGTGACAATTGTTTCTGAGTTTTCTGCTTTCCTTCTAATCTTGACTGCATTGATTTTGTTTGTGAAAAAGCTTTTTAATTTAATGTATACAAAGTAATCCATTCGCATTTTATAATGTTCACCATCTCTTATTTGATCATAGACTTTTCCTTTCTCTGTAGATAAGATAGGTAAGCTGTTCTTTGTTCTCCTAATTTGCTTTTGTTATTACCCTTTATGACTAAGTCATCAATTGCTTTTTACTTTACTTTGGTATAAAATATGATATATTGATCTTGCTTAATTTCTTCCAATTTTCCAAGCAGTTTTTGTCATTTACTGAGTTCTTATGCGAGAAACTGGAGTTGTTGGATTAATCATACAGTAGATTACAAAAGTCATTGACTATTAACTTGTTCAACTGACCCACCATTCTGTTGTTAGTCAGTAGCAAGTGGTTTTAATGATCACGGCTTTATAATATTGTTTTAAGTCTGGTATGGCTAGGCTATCTTCCTTTGTGCTTTTAAAAATTCCCTTGAAATTCTTTTTATTTTAATTTTATTTTATTTGCCAAACATATGTATGAGTAATTCTTCAACATTAACCCTTATATAGCTTTCTGTTACAGATTTTTCCCCCCAAATCCCCACCCCTCCCCTAGATGGCAGGATATCCACTACGCGTTAATTATGTTAAAATACTTGGCAAATCGAATATATGTATACATATTTCCAAACTTACCAATGTTGTGCAAGAAAAATTGTATCTACACAAAAGATGTATCAGATAAAGGAAACACAATATAAGCAAACATCAATCAAGAGTATGAGAATGTTATGTTGTGGTCCACATTTCACATCCCTCTCTCTAGGTGTATATGGCTTTCTTCAGTGAACAATTGGAAGTGGTTTGAAACATTTCATTGTTGAAGAGAGCCATGTCCATCAGAATAGATCATCATATAGTATAGTTGTTGCCGTGTATAATGATCTCCTGGTTCTGCTCATTTCACTAGGAATCAGTTCATGCAAGTCTCTCCAGGCCTCTCTGAAATCATCCTGGTGGTCATTTCTTACAGAACAATAATATTCCATAATATTCATATACCATAATTTATTCAGCCATTCTCCAATTGAAGGGCATCTATTCAGTTTCCAGTTTCTAGCCACTACAAAAAGGGCTGCCACAAACATTCTTGCACATGTGGGGCCTTTTCCTTCCTTTATGATTTCTTTGGGATATAAGACCAATAGAAATGCTGCTGGATCAAAGGGTATGCACAGTTTGATAACTTTTTGAGCACAGCTCCAAATTGCTCTCCAAAATGGCTGTATCTGTTCACAGCTCCACCAACAATGCATCAGTGTCCCAGCCTTCCCACATCCCCTCCAACATTCATCATTAACTTGTCCTGTCATTTTAGCCAATCTGATAGGTGTGTAGTGGTACCTCATGGTTGTCTTGATTTGCATTTCTCTGATCAATAGTGATTTGGAGCACCTTTTCATATGACTACAAATAGTTTTAATTTCATCCTCTGAAAACTATCTGTTTATATCCTTTGACCATTTATTGATTGGAGAATGGCTTGAATTTTTATAAATATGAGACAATTTTCTATATATTTTAGAGATGAGACCTTTATCAGAACCCTCAAATGTAAAGATGATTTCTAAATTTATTTCTTCCCTCCTAATCTTGACTGCATTGGTTTTGTTTGTACAAAAATTTTTAACTTAATATAGTCAAAGTTATCTATCTGGTTTTCAATTAAGAGTTCCAGTTCTTCTTTGGACATAAATTTATTCCATCTCCATAGGTCTGAGAGGTAAACTATATTACGGTCCTCTAATTTACTTATAGTATCACTCTTTATATCCAGATCATGAACCCATTTAGATCTTATCTTGGTATGTGGTGTTAAATGTGGGTCAAGCCCTAATTTCTTCCACACTAGTTTCTAGTTTTCCCAGCAGTTTTTGTCAAATAGTGAGTACTTATCCCAGAAGTTGGGGCCTTTGGTTTTGTCAAAAACTAAATTGCTATAGTTATTGCCTAGTTTGTCTTCTGATTCTATCCTATTTCACTGATCAACTACTCTATTTCTTAGCCAGTACCAAATGGTTTTGATGACTGCTGCTTTGTAATATAGTTTTAGATCTGGTATAGCAAGTCCACCATCATCAGCCTTTTTTTTTTTTTCATTAATTTTCTTGAAACTCTTGACCTTTTGTTTTCCAAATGAATTTTGTTACTATTTTTCTAGATTGTAAGATAATTTCTTGGGAGTTTGATTGGTATGTCACTAAATAAGTAAATTAGTTTGGGTAGTATTGTCATTTTTATTACATTCGCTCAGCCTACCCATGAGCATTTTAAGTTTGTCCAATTGACTAGGTCTGATTTGATTTGTGTGGAAAGTGTGTTGTTGTTTAGTTCATATAGTTCCTGACTTTCCCTTGGTAGATAAATTCCCAAATACTTTATACTATCAACAGTTATTTTGAATGGAATTTCTTTTTGTATCTCTTGCTGCTGAACTTTATTGGTAATACATAAAAATGCTGATGATTTATGTGGATTTACTTTGTATCCTGCAACTTTGATAAAGTTGTGAATTGCTTCTAGTAGTTTTTTAGTTGAGTCTTTAGTGTTCTCTAAATATATCATCATGTCATCTGCAAGGAGTGATAATTTGGTTTCCTCATTACCTACTCTAATTCCTTTAATCTCTTTTTCTTCTCTTACTGCCAACGCTAACATTTCTAAGACAATATTAAATAATAATGGTGACAGTGTGCAGCCTTGTTTCACTCCTTATCTTATTGGGAATGATTCTATTTTGACTCCATTACATATTATGCTTGCTGAAGGTTTTAAGTAGATACTACCAATCATTTTAAGGAAAAGCCCATTTATTTCTATACTCTCTAGTTTTTTTTTAATAAGAATGGGTGTTGGATTTTATCAAAGGCTTTTTCTGCATCTATTGAGATAATGATATAGTTTTTGATATAATTAATTATGCTGATAGTTTTCTTAATATTGAACCAGCCCTGCATCCCTGGTATAACTCCTTCTTGGTCATAGTGTACTATCTTGGGGATGACTTTCACCCTACCTGGTTTAGCTATCCGCACCATATCAGTCTCATAGAAGGAATTTGGCAGTATACCTTCTCTACTTATTTTTTCAAATCGTTTATACAGTACTGGAATTAATTGTTCTTTTAATGTTTGGTAGAATTCACATGTAAATCCATCTGGCCCTGGAGATTTTTTCTTACGGAGTTGGTTAACAGCTTGTTCTATTTCTTTTTCTAATATGGGGCTATTTAAATTATTTTTTTCCTCTTCTTTTAACCTGGGCCATCTATATTTTTTGTAGATATTCCACCATTTCATTTAGATTATCAAACTTACTGGCATAAAGTTGGGCAAAGTAACTCCTAATTATTGCTCTAATTTCCTCTTCATTGGAGGAAAGTTCTCCCTTATCATTCTTGAGACTAACAATTTGATTTTCCTCTTTCCTTTTTCTTATCAAATTAACTAAAGGCTTATCTATTTTGTTAGTTTTTTCGTAGAACCAACTCTTAGTTTTATTTATTAATTCAATAGTTTTCTTGTTTTCAATTTTATTAATTTCTTCTTTTATTTTTAGAATTTCCAATTTGGTATTTAATTGAGGGTTTTAAAATTGTTCTTTTTCAAGTTTGTTTTTTTAAATTATAAGCCCAATTCTTTTATCTTTTCTTTCTCTATTTTATGCAAGTAAACATCTAAAGATTTAAAATTGCCCTTATAACCGCTTTGGCCGTATCCCACAAATTTTGGTATGTTGTCTCCTTATTGTCATTCTCCTGGATGAAATTATGGATTGTGTCTATGATTTGCTCTTTCACCCATTCATTCTTCAGGAGTAGATTATTTAATTTCCAATTAACTTTTGGCCTATTTTCTCCTGGCCTTATATTGCATGTGATTTTTATTGCATCATGATCTGAAAAAGATGCATTTAGTATTAGGAGTTTTTTCTAAGTAGATTGTTGATAGAAGTGCGTTGTAGTCCAAGTGTTTGGTAGATCCCTCACTCCAGAACCAGTTCGGAGGCTCATTTTGTCTGGGTCTGAGGGAAGGTCTCAGGAGCTCACAGAAAAAGCTGTCTGCAGTTCGCCATCTTGGCTCTGCCTCCTTTGATATTCTTAACCATTTTTTCCAGATGAATTTTGTTATTATTTTTCCTAGCACTGTGAAGTAATTTTTTGGTAGTTTGATTGGTATAGCACTGAAAAAAAGATGAATTTAAATATAAATGTCATTAAATTATCTTGACCTCTTCAAGAACAATTGGTATTTCCCCAGTTCTTTAGATTTATCTTTATTTGTGTGAAAAGTGTTTTGTAATTATGGCCATCATATAGCTAGCTCCTGGGATCATCTAGGTGGAGAGGCTCCTAAATATTTTATATTGCCTTCAGTTATTTTAACTAATATTTTTTTCCAGATTTTGCTTCTGGGATATGTTGGTAATATACATACATACATACATACATACATACATACATATATCTATATCTACATAGAGATATAGATATATGTATGTATATCCATATGATTTATATAGATTTATTTGATACCTGAAATATGCTCAAGTTGTTGTTTCAAGTAATTTTTAAGCTGATTTTTTTATGATTCTCTAAGGATACTATCATATCATTTGCAAAGAGTGATATTTTTACCTTTTCTTATTTTTTCAATTTTTTTCATCCTTTATTGCATATCCTAACTTTTCCAGTTCAGTATTGAATAATAATGGTGACAATGAACATGCTTATTTTACCAGGATGTTATTGGGAAGGTTTGTAGCTTATCCCCATTACATGTAATGTTTGTTCATACTTTCAGATAGATACTCTTTATCATTTTAAGGAAAACTCCGTTTATTCCTGTGCTCGCCATTGTTTTAATAGGAATATGTATTCTACTTGGTCACACATTTTTTTTTTCTGCATTTGTTGAGATAATCATATGATTTCTGTTAGTTTTGTTATTAATATGGCAAATTATGATAGTTTTCAGATATTGAACCAACCTTACATTTTTAGTGAAAATCCCATTTGGTCACAGTGTAAATTGCTCTAATCACTTTGATAAGGACCATACCTGTTTTAGATATTAACACCATATCTGTGTCATAAAAAGAATTTGTCAGGATTCCTTTTTGTCCATTTTTTTTTTAAGTTCAAAAATATCAAGGGAATTAAGGGAAAAATTCAAAGAATTGTGTTATACCAATACCAGTCCTAAAACTATATAAAAAGTAACAGTTATCAAAACCATTTTGTTTTGGCTACGAAATAGAGTGGCAGATCAGTGAAAGAGGTTAGGCAAAAAACTGTTTGATGAACCCAAAGTCTTCAGCTTCTGGAATAAGAACTATTTAGCAAAAATTTCTGGGAAAACTGGATAACAGTATATCACAACTTGCCATAGATCCACATGTCACACCAAAATAAGGTTAACATGGGTACATGATCTAGAAGTAAAGGATGATGCTATATGCAAATGAGGTGAACAAGAGATAATTACCTATAAGATCTTTGGAGAAGGGAGGAATTTATGGCCAAAGAAGAAATAAAAAAAAACATTATGAAATGCAAAATGTCATTAAATTGAGAACTTTTTGCAGAAACAAAACCAATACACCTAAGATTAGAAAAAAAATGGGGTAAATTTTTTTACAACCAATGTTTCTGTTAAGGCATATTTTCTAAAATAGTTGTTAATACAACTGAGTCAAATTTATAAGAGTACAAATAATTCCCCACTGATAAATGGTCAAAGATAAGTTTCATATTAAGAAATTGAAGTCATTTATAGTCATATGAAAAACTGCTCTAAATCATTATAAGAAAAATGAAAATTAAAAAAAAAAACTCCGAGGTATCACTTCACACTTATCAGATTTACTAAGACAGGAAAAGATAATGATAAATGTTGGAGGGAATATCAGAAAACTGGGACACAAAGGCATTGTTGGAGGAGTTGTGAAGTGATTCACCCATTCTGGAGAACAATTTGGAACTATGCCTTAAAGGCTATAAAACTATGCATACCTTTTGATGCAGAAGTGCCACTCTTGGGCCTGTATCCCAAAGAAGTCATAAAAGATGGAAATGGACTCCCTTGTGCAAAAATATTTGTAGCAGCTCTTTCTGTAATGACAAAGAATTGAAAAATGAATGGATATCCAGCAACTGCGGAATGGCTCAATAAGTTGTGGTATGTGAAAATAATAGAATATTGTTGTTCTATAAAAATTATGAACAGGCTGATTTTAGAAAAGCTTGGAAACATTTATATGAATTGATGAGTGAAGCAAGCAGACCCAGGAAAACATTGTACACAACAGTAACAAGATTATGTTATGATCAACTTTGAAAGACTTGGTTCTTTTCAGGTATTCAGTGATTCAAGGCAATATAAATAAACTTTGGATAATAACACCATCTGCATCCAGAGAGAGACCTGTGGAAACCGAATATCAATGAACAATATTTCCACATTTTTCCTTTTTTTCTTATAGATTTTCCCTTTTGTTCTGATTTTACTCTCCCAAACTGATTCATATGGAAATATGTGAAGCATGAATGTACGTGTATAAATTAAAAAAAAAGAAGAAAGAAAATAATTTTTTATAAATTAGAATTCAGTAAAATAAATTAATGACTTCATGTGAAACCAAGGAACAATAAAGCACAACCAGAAGAATTAGAAATGACTTTGTGAAATATCACATTGGAAAAAAAAAACAAATGGCCTGGAAAACAGATCCAGGAAACATAATTACAAATAATATTGAACTCTCTGAAACTCATGAGAAAAAGAAAGAGTATAGACATAATTTTTCAGGAAGCTCTAAAGGAAAACTACTACACTGGTATAATAGAGCCAGCGAGTAAAATAGAAATCTAAAGAATCCACCCATTACCTCTTAAAAGAAACCCTAAAAGGAAAACTCCCAGGAATGTTTAAGCCTAATTCTAGAGTTTCCATAACAAGGAGATAATATTACATGAAGAAATAAACTATTTATGTATCATAGAATAAAATTCAAGACAACACAAAACTTAGCAGTTTCTCCTTTAAAGGATTAGAGGCCTTGGAATATAAAGCAAACTTACAACCACGAATCACCTACCCCCAAAACTGAGTATAATCTTTTAGGAGAAAAATATTCAATAAAATTAATGACTTTAAAACATTTATTTATTTATTTTATATTTCAACTTCTCTTTGAAACTACTCAATAAAATTTACCAAAACTAAGTTATATTCCCTGAAAGCTAGATTAACTAATGTTATTTTATTTTTTTTTTTTTCAAAGCACATTGATCCAATCAACCAAAATCATCAGAGAACAAAAGTTCTAGCTTCAAATTTTTCCCCTCTCCCAGAGCATCCAAAGTTTAATGGAGTTGCCTTGGATCATTGAATTTCTGAGAAGAGCAAGTGTACCATAGTTGATCCATCACAAAATTTTGCTATTACTGTATACAATGATTCCTGGTTCGGCTTGGTTCATTCATAATCAGTTCATGAAAATGTTTCAAGTCTTTTATGAAATCAGCCTATTCATCATTTCTTTTAAAACCATAATATTTTATTTCTTGTATATACCATAACTTTTTCAGCAATTTCTCCAATTGATCCACTCATTTTCTTATTCTTTGCACCATAAAAAGAGCTGATACAAACATTTTTACACATGTGAGTCCTTTACCCTCTTTTATGATCTCAAATCCAGTAGTGACAGTGCTGTACCAAAGAATATTCACACTCCATTGTTCATGGTTCCAAATTGCTCTCCAGAATGCTTAAATCAATTTACAATTCTACCAACAATGCATTTGTATCCCATTTTCCCCACATTCTCATCGATGTTTCTCACTATCTTTACTTGTTATCTTAGCCAATCTAATAATCTGAATTGATATGTTAAATATGTTTAATTTGCATCCCTCTGATCAAAATTTATTTAGAGCATTTTTCAGGGTATTATTGATACTTTTTATTTCATCTGACAATACTTTGGTATTTTGACTTTGATAATTTATCAATTGGGGAATGACTTGTAGTCTTATAAATTTGACTCAGTACTCATATATGTTTTAGAAATGAAGCTATTATCAGAAAAAATGACTATCTATTTTTTTAATTTTATTTGCATAACATATGTGTGGGTAATTCTTCAACAATAACCCTTACATAGCTT
>JAJPUD010017007.1:171-32487 GCA_023553655.1 Myrmecobius fasciatus
TCTGTCTCTCTCTAAATGTAGACAGATAGATAGATAGATGCCTCTCTGTCTCTGTCTCTCTGTCTCTCTATATATGTATATATACTTTTTCTTTGTTTCTCTGTCTCTGGTTGTCTGTCTCTCTCTCTCTCTCCCTCTGTTTCTGTCTCTCTTTCTCTCTCTCAATTGAGGTTAAGTGACTTGCCCAGGATCACACAGCTAGGAAGTGTTGAGTGTCTGAGACCAGATTTGAACTCAGGTCCTCCTGACTTCAGGGCTGGTGCTCTATCCACTGCTCCACCTAGCTGCCCCAGAACATATAAATTCTTAACTTGTTATTAGATATTAGAATCTCTTTGCTGTTGCTGCTCTTGGACTGGGGGCTCCCAGTGGGCAGAGAGCATGCTTGTTTAAGCCCAAGCTGCACATCATATATCACATCAAAGGCAGGTATTTCATCGATGCCTTTTGAAACCATGGGAGTAAGGGCAGGGCCCTCTCACGATCTCTGACTCTAAGAAGGTTTGGCTGTGGTCCAGCTCTGACATAACAATTACTGGATTCCTCAAGTTCTCTAGGGAAGGACATTCCTACCACCTCCCTGGGTTTTCCCTCGAGGAAAAAGGAAAGCAGTGTTTCTTTCATGACTTCAAGAAACTTAGATCAGAATCCCTGGAAATCAAGGCAACAATGACTACTGCCTTTTGTACCTGAAGCTGCTAGAATCTGAGCAGGATTCACCCAAGCTAAGTCTTAAGTATCCTACATTCTTTAGATTTTATGGTGAACGCCAAAGAATTAGAATCAGCCCTGATCTTCCCCATTCCTGGCTTCTGGTTTTGGAATGGGTGGAAATGTAAGGGGGGATTATGGGAGGTAGTGTGGAGGCAGTAGTCCTTCAGTTGTTTTTTTTTTTTTTCCTCTCTCTCTTCAAGTAAACTTGTAAATGTCAAAACCAGAGCAAAACACGAACACAAATACATATTTCCCAATTTTCTCATAGATTGCTTGTGTTCTGTGCCAGCAAAAACAAACCTCTGATTCCCAGTCCCATTTATGTAAGAGGCTAGCTGGGCCAAAGCAAGAGAATTAACTCGTGGCTGCTAATCCCAGCAACCCCTGGGTTCAAGCAAGAGCTTAAAGGTTGTGGGCTGGACCACCTTAATGGCTTCAGCGCTTCCTGCAACCTCACCCTCCCATTCTCTCAGACTGTAATAGGAGAAGATTTGGGAGGTGGGAGGCAAGCAAGAATCATTTCAGGAAGAGAGCCTTTGATCAGAAAGGAGATGGGTGCCAAGAACAGAAGCTGCTGGAGGGTAGAGAGGGGAAAGAAGCTTCAGATCCTAGACCTCAGACCTCACGGCACTTTGTTTGCCTCTCTTATGTACTTATCTGGTATCAACTTGCATTATAATTATTTCTACATGTGCTAGATGGCATAATGGTTAGGACATAGGATTCAGAATCTGTTCTGAGTTCAAATATTACTTATGACACCAGCTGTCTGACCCTTGAGAAGTCGTTTAATTTCTCTTTGTCTCAGTTTCCTTATCTAAGGATAACACTTATATTGCCAGGACTGTCATAGAGATAAAATGGAAAAATACAAGGTATCCCCGAAGACTTAGAACTATTTTAAATCTTGTTGTTATTCAGTCATTTCTCAGTTGTATCTGACTCTTTGTGACCCAATTTGGGATTTTCTTGGCAGAGATAATGGAGTGATTTTGCTATTTCCTTCTCCAGCTCATTTTACAGATGAGGAAACTGAGGGAAACAGGGTTAAATGACTTGCCCCAAGTCACCCAGTAAGTGTCTGAGGTTGGATTTGAACTCAGGATGAATCTCCCTGACTCCAAGCCTGGCATTCTGTTCACCGTCCCTAAGGGGGCAACTAGGTAGCACAGCAGAGAGAGTCCCAAGCCTGGAGTTAGGAATACTCCTGCTGGAGAAAGAACTGCTCAGATCTATTTGCCAAGAGAACCCCATGGATGGTATCAGTATGTTATGGTCCACAGGATCACTAAGAATTGGATGTGACTGAACAACAAGATCTATTCAGTGCTCTTTTGCTCATCGTAGGTGATTAATAAGTATTCATCAAATAAGTGTATGTTATAGGAGGAAAATATTATGGAATGAAAAAGACATTAGATTTGGAGTTTAGAGACTGATATTTAAGTCCCAATACTGCCATTTCCTAGTGATATGATTTTGGGCTAGTTCTATCCCTCTCTGTGCCTCAGTTTCCCACCAATAAAATGAGAGGGTTGGTCCAGATAATCTCTAAGGTCCCTTCCACCTTTAAATCCTATGAGAAGAGAGAAAAATATTCTTCCATAGAGGAGAAACAAAAACTTAGCTCTGAAACTGTTCTAACACTTTCTAAGAACAAGGTTTCCATTTATCTTATTCTATCTAAAGTCCACTCTGGAAGTCAAATCCCTGCTCTGAGGCATGCTGACTGCTTCTCCATTAATCATATGTCTGTACCTCTGAAACATCCTCCAACTTATACATATAAATATTTATCTTGGCTCCATGGTGCTTGTCATGTCTGTCTAATAAATTATAAACTGCTTGAAGACAGAGATTGGAGCTTCTTTAAGCTCCACCAAAGTCATTCTAGAGATGGTGATTTGGAGATTTTGAGAGAGCCAGATAATTTCAATTTGCTTCTGGTTCCTCAATTTTTAAAAATTCCCAATTTAATACTCACCTGCCTCCACCCCTTCAAAATGTTAGACATTAAATAATGGACATATTGGGACCAGATCCAGAAATGGAATTTTCTAAATTAGGAGAAAGAAGCAGGAGAGAGACATAACTTCTGAGCCTTCCCAGTGTCCCAGACAGCTTGAGAATGGCAGCTTTTGAAAGAAAGCCAAGGGAAGGCCCTGGGGAAAGAGGCAGTAAAGTTTCATGAGAAGCACAGTGTCCTCAAGAGACTTGAGTTTGAAATTTGGCGCAATACTGTACTGTGTGATAAAAGGCAAGTACTTTGGCACGCCAAAGCTCAGAGCTAGAAGAGATCTATGTCAAGCACTTCTCATGTCTAATTCATCCTCCGCACCATTGCCAGACTGGTATTCCTAAAACACGTTTGAACTCATCACTCTCCTGCTCAAGAAGCTCTAATGGCTCCCTTTTATCATCAAAATACAATACACATTTGCTTGTTTAGCATTTAAAGCCTTTAAAGCCTGACTTCTATCTACCTTTCCGGGATTATTAAGTATTATTTGTTATATATCCTAATCTAGCTAACCTGGACTGTTTGCTGTATACTCTGTTCATGATATTCTGCTTCCCACCTCTGGGGTCTTGCCACAGACTATTTGCCAAGGCTGGAATTCGTTCTCTCTTCACTACCACTTCATAAGAAGACCTACCTTGATTCTGCTATCCCCAGTTGTTAGTGCCCTCCCTCTCCCCCCATATTACACTGTTATTCATTTTGTAGATGTTCTGTGCTAATTTATTGATATATGTGTTGTTTTCCCCAGTAGAGCAGAACCTCTTTGAGGGTAGGACCTATTTCCCTTTTGAGTTCCATCCATTCTTTGTTTGAAGACTTACAGTGACAGGATTACCACTAAATTCTACAGGAGGCATTCCACTTTCTAATAGTTTTCATTCTTAGAAAACTTTTCCTTACATGAAACTTCAATGTAAATTCCATCCATTATGCCAAGTTCTGCTCAGTAAGGGAGAGTAGAACCAGTCTACTATCTTTTCCATGTGAAAACCCTTTAAATACTTGGAGAAAATGATTGTGTAGTCTTTAATTCTTTCATCAGTCTTCATATGACATGATCTTAAAATCCTTTATCATCCTGGTGGTTTCCCTCTGGACTATTTTCAACTTATTGATATCTCTCAATACCAATCAACACAATAGCCAACCATGATTCCAGAGGATGCAAGATAAAACATGCTACCATCTCCTGATACATGAAGGACTCAGAGTACAGGTTGAAGTATATAATATATATATACACATACATGTATATGTATGTGTATGTATACATGAAAATGAGGGGACAGAAAGAGAGAGAGAGGAGAGACAGAGAAAGAGAGACAAAGAGAGAAGAGAGAGAGAAGAGAGAGACAGAGAAAGAGAGACATAAAGAGAGAAGAGAGAGAGGAGAGAGAGAGAGAGAGAGAGAGAGAGAGAGAGAGAGAGAGAGAGAGAGAGAGAAGGGAGAGAGAGAGAGAGAGAAAGAGAGAGAGAACAAATGTGAGTGTGTAGAAATAGGTGCAGCTAGATGGTGCAATGGATAGAGCAATAGAGGACTGGATCTGGAGTCAAGCAGATTGATCATGAGTTCATCTGACCTCAGATATTTTCTAACTGTGATCCTGGGCAAGTCACTTAACCCTGTTTGCCTCAATTTCCTCACCTGTCAAATGACCTGAAGAAGGAAATAGTAAACCACTCCAGTATCTTTACCAAGAAAATCCTAAATAGATTCACATCAGACATGAATGAAAAGACTCAATAGCAACATATGTGTGTTTGTTTATATGCATATGCACATATGAATATCATGGCTAATGAAGAAATTAATTTTACTTGACTATATACATTTGTAACAGGGATTTTGTTTTCCTTACTTTCTTAGTATGGGAGATGGGGTGAGGAGGTGAGAGAGAGAGAAGATTTTCATTTGAAAAAAAATTATAATAAAATAAAAATATCTTTATTTCCTAAAATGAGGCATTCAGAACTGAACACAAATCATTAAATTTGACTTTAGGACAGTATATACTAGAACCATCATATTCCTAATCCTAGATAATCCATTTCTCTTAATGTAGCTTAAGACGACATTGGCTTTTCTGGTGATCATGTCACATCATTAACTTACATTGAGCTTCCAGTCCATTAAAATCCACAAGTTGTTTGGCTTTGGTTTTTGCTTTGTTCTGTTGCAAGCTGCTGCCTGATCAGGTCTTTCTCAACTTGTATTTACAAAGATGAATTTTTAAATTCAATTATAATACTTTGTATTTATTCCTATTAAATTCTAGATTATTAAATCTGGCCTGCCAAGATGTTTTTTAACCTGGATTCATATCGCCTGTTAGTTATTTATCGCATCTTCAACTTTGCTAAGTATACTATCTATACCTCTATCTAAATCATTGATAAAAGTATTAAATTGCATAGGATAAAGCACAAATTTCTTGGGAACTCTATTGGGTTCCTCCGTCCAAGTTGACATTAAACCATTAATACATACTAAATGTGTACCATTCAACCAATTTCAAATCCATGCAAGCATACCATCATTTAACCCACCTCTCCAAATTTTCCATAGAATAACAGAAAAGACTTTGTAAAAAACTTTGCTAAAATCTAGGTAAATAATGAGCAACTAGGTAGCAAAATGGATAGAGTGTTGGGTCTGGAATCAGGAAGACCTAAGTTCATCTGGCCTCATTTCCAAGCTATGTGAACCTGGGCAAGTCTCTTAACCCTGTTTGCCTCAATTTCCTCTTCTGTGAAATGAGCTGGAGAAGAAAATAGCAAACTACTCCAATATCTTTGCCAACAAAACCCAAGATTGGCTCACAAAGAATCAGATATTAATGAAACAGTTGAACAACAAAGAATAGATGATACCTACAGTATTCTCCTGACTTATTAATCTGGTAATTCCGTCAAAATAAGAAATAAAATTACTAAGGCAAACAGCAAGCATTTATTAAGCACCCACTCCATGCTAGGCACTATGCTAACTGCTAGAGATTCAAAAACTATCAATGAAATGATCCTTATATAGTCTGGCATGGTCTCTTCTTTTTTATTTTTAAAAACACAATTTAAAACTATGTCCCAAGTTAAATTATATATAACCTTTTTATCAGTGATAGCACTACTAGGAGTGTTGTCAGTTGGGGAATGAATGAAGAGGTTATGTTATGTGCATGTCATAGAATTCCATGACACTTTAAGAAATGATTTAAGAGATGGTTTTAGAGAAAGCTGGGAAGATTTGTATGAATTGATGCACATAAAGTATGCAAAACCAGAAGAGTTTATACAATAATACTATAAAGACAAACAACTTCAAAAGATTTAAGAGCTCTGATTAGCACAATATCCAACCACAATTCTAAAATTATGACAAAATGTCACCCTCCTTCTTACAGAGAAATGATGAATTCAATACAGATTGAGAAATATTTTGTAAATGAGGGAATTTGTTTTGACTATACATACTTGTTTTGTTTTTCTTTAAAAATAAAAAATTTTAAAATAGTTTAAAAATGTCTTTTATCTTTACATCATGATTATTTCTGAGAAAAAAACTCCATCCAATGCAATCCCAATAGACTTTGGACAGAAAATGCCATCTGCATCCAGAAAAAGAACTATGGAGATTGACTATAAATCAACACATACTATATTCGCTTCTTTTTTTTTTGTTTTTTGTTTTTTTGTCTCTCCCATAGTTTTTCCCTTTTGCTTTTATTTTTCTCTCCCAACATGATTCATAAAGCAATATATATTAAAAATAAATAAAGTAGAAGGAAAAAAAAAGACTCCATATCATTCCAAAGTTTCCTCATAACAGAGAAAAATAATTAAATAAAACACATGACATAATGACCATATCTGACATTATATACATTATGACCTTATTGTCCCCCCAAACACACATCTCTGGTTTGAGAAAAGAAAAATATCTCACCATTTTTTCTTTGAGATTATTAATATGGTTTTTCCCTAAAATTTGGCTCAAGAGTTCAGGTTTTTTGGGGTTTTTTTTTTAGCAGCAGTCTTTTAATTTACAGTGTTGTAGTTCATTATGCATATTGTTTTTTTCAAATACACTTATTTCATTCTGCTTCAGTTCATATAAATCTTCCCATGTTTTCTTAAATTCTTATTGTTGTGCATTTCTTACTGCATAAAAATATTCCATTGCATTTATATGACATGACCTGATCTTGATTTCATCATGGTGTCTGGTTATCTTCATTTTTCTAGTTGTTCAGCAGTCCTCTCCTTAAAAATACATTCTACAATTTTTTCAGGAATCCAAGTTAAGCTCACTGGCCTATGTAGTTTACAAGCTACATATTTGGAAAACTAAGATACTGTTCTTATCTAATCCTTAGATATCTCTAAGTCTTTCAAAGATCCCTAACAGTGGTTCAGCAAACACATTTGCTGCTTCTCTCAGTAATAATAATAATAATTAATATTATATATTGTCATATATTATTATCTATAATAACTATTATTATGTAATGCTTTAACATTGCAAAGTGCTTTATATGAATTCTCTTATATGATCAGCATGCCAACCCTGTGAGCTGTGTTATTATTATCTCCATTTTACAAATAAGGAAACTGAAAAAGATAAAGGGTTAAATGACTTGCTCAGTCACATAGCTAATATGTATCTGAGACAAGATTGGAGCTCAGTTTTTTCTGTCTCCAATAGCACTCTGTTCCCTAAGAATACAGTTCATCTGGGTCTGCTAGCTTCAACTCATCAAGGGCATCCAGGTGCCCTCTGTCACTCTTCTTTTCTTGACTCTCAGCTCCCCATCAGCCATTTTTGTTTTGTTCTTCCCAGCACAAAGATTTTTCTCCCTAGTAGAGAAAATCGGTCAGTTGGTCATTGTACTTTGTTCTCAAAGCAAACTGAAATGGCACCACCATGTTGGAGTAAAGGGATGGCATGTCCAACTCTAGCTGATCAGACCAACCACTAGTTGGGCACAAATAGTCTTTATGAACATCTGGAATGGAAATGTCTCTAAATTTATGCATCTCACATTTCTTTTAGCTTCTGCAGCAGAGAAGAAAAATAAAGAACTGAGCAGCTTCATCATATCTTCCATTATCTTTCTTCTATTCAAAGTAGTCTTTGTTCCTTCTTTGATCTTCTTCTCATCCCCAACCTAGCTAAAATTATATATTATATATACACATGTATGTGTGTATATACTTATACACTTGTGTATATGTATATATGTGTATATACACACACATATATAAATAAGCTTAAAACAAGCAGAGGCCGGCAAAGAAAGCTAAAGATATATACAAACATAAGCATACATATGTACAATGTATGTGTATATGTACATGCATATATATAATGTGTGTATATATACACATATACATATAAATGTCCCATATAGATATATGTCCTTAGCATGTGTGTACACATTCATACACATATGCCCTTAGCTTTTCCTGTCAACCTCTTCTTGTTCTAAGTTTTTATATTCCTAACATTATTCTTATGGACAATAATAATAATAATAATACCTATACCACTCACCTCAAAGGGTTGTGAGCAAAATCCTTTAATAAATTTCAGTGTGCTTTGTAAATGTAAGGTTTTATAGGAAAGAAGGTAAAAGCTGAGAGGGTGGTAAAGCTAAGAGATAAAATGAGGAACACAGGCCTATTCAGGTGGAGGCAAGGAAGCAACTGCAAAGGAAGGGATCAAGAGAGCAGAGAACACGTAAAAAAAAATAACTTAATTCAGAGCTTAAAATTGGAACAGAACATAGGATGTCAAAGCTGGAAGGAACCTTAGATATCACATAGAACAATCGTTTTATTTTATAAATGAAGAAATTGAGTCTGAAGAAGTTAATAGGGTCATGGACTCAGAGGCTTAAAGATAGAAGGGAGTTTAGAGGTCACCTCATCCAATCTTATCATTTTAAAGATGAGAAATCTGAGAACTATAGAGGAGGAGCCACCTGCCCAATATCATAAAGTAGCTGAATCAGGATTCAAACCCAGGGACTCCGATTCCAAAGCCAGAATGCTTTCCTCAGAATCACACTGCAGGAAAGTGCCAAGACCACACAATTAGTAAGTGGCAAATCGGACACCAAATCTCCTGATTTCAATTGCATGCCTACATCTTCACTGTATCCCCCAAAACAGATGTTAGAATTTAAGGGGGAAATAAAATAAACCCATTCTCACAACCCTGACCATTCTGATAAATCCTGTTCCCCCAACTGTCAACACCAACCTTACCTAAGCCTAATTGTTCTCCTTCAACTCACTCCCTACTTGGGGCTTTTGAGAGATGATGGACCCCATAGCACAGAAATCACACTTTACAGTTTACAGAGTGTTTTCTTCACAACAGCTCTGTAAGGTAGGAGATAGAGGCATTATTATATCTATTTTACAGATGAGAAAATTAAATTTCAAAGAGGTAAAGTGATTTGCCCAGTCACAGCAAATATGTGACAAAATTCCTATCTTGTCCCATCAAGACTAATGTTGGGGTGGGGGGAGCAGACTTAAGCCTCTAACAGAGCTGTAACCCTGTTCCCCATTCTCCTTTTTTTTTCCTCCTCTCCCCCCATCCATTGTACTAAATCCATCCTGATGAACCATTATTTCTGCCCCATCTATCCACTAGTGCTGGGCTTCTCTAAACATAAGACTAGTGGCCAAAAGAGCGAATGTTACAAATGGAAACAGAAAGGGCAAGGCCAGACTTCAACAAAATCATAGAGAAGTTGTCTTCAGAGACAGGCTCACTTTCCCTCATTCCCCACCTCCTCAAATGAATTCTCTCTACTCCACTTCCTCATTCCCAATCAAAACTACCTCCCCACAAAGGAACTGAAATGTTAGACTTAGGGGTTTTCCAGAATAATCACAAGGACTTACCATTAGAATTGTAAGGGACAGTTAAGTACAATATCACTATCCCTATTTTACAGTTATGAAAATTGAGGCCCAAAGAGAACTGACTTGTGTGAATTTGTGAAGGGCCTGGGATTAGGGCTCTGATTTCCAGATACTCAGTTTTATATTCATTCTCCTAGAAAGGACAGTAAATTGAGAGGGATACCATGACATAGCAGATGGAAGGCAAGTCTTAGAAGCAGGATGTTCTAGGTTTGAATGCTCTATCAGACACTTGAAAGCTGTGGAACCTCAGCTTTTCAAATGTAAAAGGAGGATAATAATAGCACCTCCCTCACAGGGTAAGTTTGAGGGTCAAGTGAGATTAACGCATTTAAACTTTATGGCAAACTTTATAAAGCAATAGGGAAAAGTTAGGAGGAAGTAGGAGATGGTATGAATTAGACTAGACAGAAGTTTTCTTTTTTAAAAATATAAATGAGGATTTCTAATATGGTCTAGGGAAAACAATGAGTACTTATCTGAAGGGCATAAATGGATATGTATATCCATTTATGCCAACATAATTATATTACATTACATTGTGTTATAGTATATTGTATTATGTTGTATAATGTCATATTGTTAAATTATATTGTATTATATTCTGTCACAGTGTATCATCTTATCATATATCTTGATATGTTATATTACATTGTTATAGTATTTTATATTGTATAATGTTATGTTATGCAATTATATTGTCATATTGTGTTATAGTATATTGTATTATATTCTATTGCATGTCATATTATATTAAATTATACTAAATTATATTGTCATTTAACATCATATTATCAAATTATAAAACATATTATAAAATGTAACACTATGTTATATAGTTGTCTCAAAAGTCATAAGTGTAGCTTTAATTTAAGTAAAGTTTTAAGCTATTAAAACTTGAAGCTACACTATTAAAATTTAAAACTTACCTAACACAGGGTTTTTAATTGTCTAACTTTTCATGATCTCATTTAGGGTTTTCTTGGTAAAGATAGTGAAGTGGCTTGCCATTTAACTTCAAACCCAGTACTCTATCCACTGTACCACCCAGCTGCCCATGCTGTTTTAAAAAAAGAAAAAAAACCAACCTTATCACTATATTTAAACCTTATCCTGTATAGTCCCTATTTAAGAAAAAAAAAGGAGGTAAGCTATGAAGGGAATAAGGAAGGATAGAGGGGGAACTGTGAAGAGATAAAAGGCAATTTTGGATGAAAGGAAGGGAGAGGGGAAAGGATATAATTATGGAAACTGTACAGAATAGCCAGGGTAGACTCATGGAGAGAGAAGTGCCAAGAGGAAATCAACTCAAGTGATAAAGTGAATTCAGCACCATTTGGACCAAAAATGATAAGGAGTGAACCTGGGTCGTACTTCCTCAGACTTCCAAAGGGGAAAAAGTTAAATAGATAGTAGTTACCCATGGTCTTAAAGGGGACAACAGAGCAGATAGCCTCTAAGAATTCACCCATAATATTAGGGCATAATGTGCAATGGAAAGACCTCTACATCTTGAATTAGAGAATATTGGTTCAAATCTTGGTTCTACCACTTACTAGTTGTATGACTTTGGGCAAATTAGTTCATTTCTCATGCCTCAGTTTCCTCAGCTGTAAAGAAGAGGGTAGATGAGATGACCTCTAAGAAACCTTCCAATCTAAAAGCCTGTAATAGGTCCCATTGGTAATTTGGGATCTGCAAAACATTTTCCTCCCAATATCCTTAGTAAGATTTCCTATTTCACAGGTGAGGAAACTTAAAACCTAGTGAAGGGAATTATCCAACTAATAATTAGCAAAGAAATGACTCATATTCATATCTTATCCCTCCTACAATGAAAGGATTTAGATTTTAGGGGTAGGCTTTGGAGAACTCCCAATCCCTCAGTTGTTGGGTAAGGTAGTTGAGGGCCAAGGAAGTAAAATGTCTTGTCCCAAGACATGAGTAAGGCAACCCAGGTCCTCAGCCTCCAAATCAGTACTTTTGCCACTATATCATGCCTCTTACACTTTTCAGTAAGTCACACTGCTTCCCCCAAAAGCCAGGATTTAGGAGAAGGGTCTGTGGACAAAAGAGTCTTTAAGATATCAGAATGTTGGGGAAAAGGTTTGGGATTTGGAATCCAAAGAAGCCAGGTTCATAGAATCACAGAAACATATCACTTGGCAGCCAACCATCTGGTGCTGAGCTGCTCTGCATTTTGTTAGGCTGATCTGAAGATGACTGATATCCCTGAGCCTTTATCTGAAGTTTTTCTAATTTGATAAGACTGCCCCAGGTCCTACCACTGTTGTAGCTTTCAAAAATCCTGGGGGTCACTTGCAAATCCTAAGCAGACATCAGAGGAAGACTATAGTCAACAGATCCTATCTGTAAAATGAATTCAATAATTCCTATAATAATAACTTCATAAGATTGATGATCAAATGAGAATATATATGTAAGTTGCTTTTTAGCAATAATTTGAATTGCTTTAGATATATGCCACTCTCATCTCTTTGATTAGATTACAAGCTCATTGAGAAAAGGAGCCTTTGTATTGCTCCTATGTAATGTGTACATATGTAAACATGTATGTATATATATGTACATAGAGACATGTATATAGATAGATATATTGGTGTATATATAGATATCAGTGTGTGTGTATGCATGTATATCATATTAGTTGGTTGATATCAAGGGAAAATGGCAACAGGAAGCCTAAGTTCAATGCTTAATGCTTTAAGCCTTTGTGAAGCAAATATTCTCTGTGATCTACTCAAATCTCCCTAATTCATGCCTTGAAATTCCCTCTTGTGGGTACAAAATTTAAAGGCAGCATGGCACAAAGAATGAGTCCTGACTTTGGAGTCTGATGTCTTGGGTCCAAATATCAGCTATCCTACTTTACTGCTTGGGAATCTTTTATTCCTGAATCAATAAAATTAATGATTAGGATAAATAATGATAGTAGGAAGACTAATAGTAATAGCTAGTATTCATGGTTTTCAAAGCACTTTACAAATATATAATTTTTATCCTCACAATAATCCTGTGAAGTAGGTGTTATTATTATCATTCCCATTTTACAGATAAGGAGACTGAGGTTAAGAGACATTTCTGGGGTAATACAGCTAAATATCTGGGACAGGATTTCAATGAAGGTCTTTCTAACTCCAACTCCCACATGCTATCTATCCATTGTACCACTTGACTGACTGTAAGTCCCTTTGACATACCTGTGGGCTTATGATTGAAAAGGATGGGTAGGATGAAAATGGGTAAACTACCAAAGAAAAACCCCAAAGATATAACTGGAACCCAGGAGTTTTGGCTTTGATAATTAAATCTTTTGCCTTTGTCTCCTTGGAAGGTAATTTTATAGAATCTCTGAATTAAAGGGAATTTTAGACATCATCTCAGTTTGTCCCCATGTCATTTCAATTATTTTCAACTCTTCATGACCCCTTTTTTGGAGTTTTTTTTTTTTTTTGGCAAAGATATTGAAGTGGTTTGCTATTTTCTTCTCTAGATCATTTTATAGAAGAGAAAACAGGCAAACAGGATTAAGTGTTGAGGATGATACAGCTAGTAAGTGTCTAAAACTGGATTTGAATTCATGAAGATGAGACTTCCAAGCTCAGTGCTCTATCCACTTTGCCACTTAGTTGACCCTCATCAATTCCACCTTCTACTTTTAAAAAAATCCCTTTTATAATATCTCTCTCATCTAATCATACAGTGATAGGGAACCCATTATCTCCCAAGAAAGCCTATTCCAATTTTGAATCACTCCAAGTTAGGAAGAATTTCCATAAATCAAGTCCAAATTTCTCTCTTTGCAAATTCCAAGCATTTCTCAGAGTTCTGCCCTCTGGGCAAGTTTAACTCTCTTCTATGTGACAGCCTTTTAGATGTGTGAAGACAGTTATTACATTTCCTCTAAGACTCTTCTCCAGGCTAAATATCCTTAGTTCCTTTAGTCCATCTTCAAATGCTATGAACTCCAGACCTTTCACCGTCTTGATTGTTCTCCCCCTTCAGCTTATCAGTATGCTTGCTATGATAGAACAACACACTCCAGATGTAGTCTAGTCTGATGAGGACAGAGTAGAGTAGGAAGGGCTATAACTTCTTGCTTGCTTCTGTATGTATATATTCAATTGGGAAAAAAAACCCTAAGGACAAAATGTCATCCATGTGGCTATTTTACTGAGAAAAAGGAAAGGAATGGCTTATATTGTCAGAGGGTTTTGCAGGATTTAGAGCTAGAAGGGTTGCTGTTGACCTTCCCACAAGTAACCCCCCTCATTTTACAGAAGAAAGGAAAGAGACCTATGTGATTTGGGGTTATATAAAGAAAGAGGCAATGAAAACAACGGGAGAAAAGGCAGCTAGGTGATGATGATGGCTCTTCCACCAAGCTGAGCAACCCAAGTTCCAATCCAGTCTCAGACACTTAGTTACTATGTGATCTTGGGTTAATCATTCCATCTCAGTTTCTTCATGTACAAAATGGGGATAATGAAAATAATAGTATCTCCCTCTCAGGGCTGTTGAGAGAATCAAATGAAATAAAGCACTTAGTACAGTGCCTGGCACATAGTAGGTACTATATACATACTATCTATCTATTATTATTATTATTATTATTATCAGATAAGCTATTTGCAAGATGCTTAGCACAGTGCCTAGTACATAGTAGGTACTATATATATGCTAGCTATTATTATTATCTTTATCAAATGAGATATATGCAAAGTACTTAGCACAATGCCTAATATATAGTAAATTCTATACAATTGGTATCTATTATTATTATCAAATAAGACATTTGTAAAGTGCTTAGCACAGTGCGTAGTATATAGCAAGCACTATATATATGTGTGTGTGTATGTGTGTGTGTGTGTGTGCGCTAACATTATTATTATTATCAAATATTTGTAAAGTGTTTAGCACAGTGCCTAATATGTAATAGGCACTGTATAAATGGTAGTTATTATTATGAAATAAGATATTTATAAAGTGTTTAGTACAGTACCTAGCACATAGTAGGCACTATATAAATGCTAGCTATTATTGTTGTTATCAAATGAGATATTTGTAAAATGCTTAACAGAGTGCTTAGAACATAGTAGGCACTATATATATGTGTATATATATATATGCTAGCTATCATTACTTGATAATAATAAGATATTAGTATTGTTTAGCACAGTGTCTAGTATATAATAGGTACTATATAAGTGGTAGTTATTATTATCAAATGAAATAATATTTATTAAGTGGTTGGCAAAGTGCCTAATATATAGTAAATACTATGTGTATATGTATCTATGCTAGCTATCATTATTATTATTTTCATATAAGATATTTGTAAAGTGTTTAGCACAGTGCCTAGGATATAGGAGGCACAATATACATATTAACTATTATTGTTATTATTAATTATTACTATTTTAGCGCCAACAGTTGAACCTTAGTTTTCTGACTCTAAAACTAGCCTCTTTTCCCTATACCATGCTGTGGAAAGGTCAAGATGCATCTTGCCTTACCCCCTTCCACAAAAAACCAGCAAAGCACTTAGACAATGTATATATTACATAATCAGTGGACACATTGAGTATTTTTTTATTAAAAGCTTTTTATTTACAAAACATATGAGTGATTTTTCTACATAGACCTTTGCAAAAAACTTTTTTTTCAAGCTTTTCCCCTCCTTCCCCCCACCCCCCACCCCTAGATGACAGGTAATCTAGTACCACATTAAGTATTTGCTTTGCAAAAAAAAAATGAAATTTTCAAGGTAAAGAGCAGACCAACCAGCAGCTTGCCTTGCCACATCATGTCAATGATGGTGAGAAGGCCTGAATAAGAGATATACCATGGCACAGTAGCTAGAGAGCTATGCAGAGTCCCAAAGGCCTGGGTCCCAGTTCCAGCTCAGCCAATATAATAACAATAACTATCATTTAGAGAGCACTTTAAAGCTTGCAAATCACTTTACAAATATCACATTTTATCACACAACAACCCAGGGAGGTAGCTACTATCATCACTATTATTATCCCCATTTTACAGATGAGAAAACTGAGACAAATAAAGATTTAAGCCATATATTGACTATGTGACCCTTGACAAACTATTTACCTCTCTGCTTCAGCCAACTAAGACAAGCTGCATGGGGAGAGAAAGTCCTTCTGGAGGAGCTCCCCTTTCTAATGAAATTGAAGATCTGATTTGAAATAAATAAAGGCGTCCTTTAAGAGTCTTTACATCTTACTAGAGCATTAACTCTTTAAGCCAAAGAACTGAATGTCTGACTTCAAATATCAGGTATCAATCAGAAAACCAAAATGACTGAGAGATACTTTTGGGAGGTAAGAAAATCTAACTAAAATCACACCCTATACATAGCCACTAAGTTCTTTCTATGAATCCTATTAGTTAAGGGTAGGAATGAGATTGACAAGTATGGGGCTGAAGGAGATTGTAATAAAAGGAAAGTCAAAGGCTGGAGAAACTTTTAAGACACATTGCATATTTAAAGTTACAAGGGGAAGGAAAACTCATCATAAAAAAAAGTTGGCATTTTACATGGACATTTTAAAAAAAGAAAGTGCTTTCTTCACAATGATTGAGATAGGTGGTGAAATTTTTATTATCTCCATTTTACAGATGGTGAAATTGAGGCTCATAGTAGAAAGTGACTTGCCCATAAGTAAAAGAGTTATTATTTAATCCAAATCTCTTGATTCCACTCTTTCTGCCAAAATTGAAAAAAAAAAAAGAGTAATGACAGTTTATTTTACAGATCTAAAGCCTAGAGCGGTACGAATTAAGATATTCTTAACTCCCAATCTTATATTTTCATTCTACTAGATCATATGCCTCTGTTGGTATTTCCCCAAAGGGGTAACTCTAATTTCCATACCCTCACCTACTCATTCTCTGAAATTGAATATCTAACTCATTTGATCCGTTTATCTTATAGTTTCTTATTTTTCTATTTTTGCTCTCAAACTTGTGGGAGTGTGTGTGTGTGTGTGTGTGTGTGTGTGTGTGTGTGTGTGTGTGTAACTTGGGTCCTGAATGTTTTCTGCTTCTCTGCATTTTCCTATGATGCTAAGCAAACTGACACTTCCTCCAGATTTTTGTTTGCCCAGCATTGCTTCATGGAGAGAAAGACTGCTTAAAATACAAACTGGTCACAGTTTCTTCCCCACTAGTTCCCCTCAATTAAGGTACAATTAGAAATAACATTTGCAGTATTGTAAATTTCCATCTGCCCCAGCTGCAACATCCTGGGTTTTCTACCTGTTATTTCTACCTCCTCATCTCCATTGTCCTTGCTGGTACCCACATCATCAGCCTGGGATCATCTATTCTTTGTCCATTTCTCCATCTTTCTAAGTCCTCAACTGATCGTGGGTGACTTCCAATTCTGGACCAGTATCTTCCATCTCTCTCCTTTTGTTTTCTTTCACATTATAGGGTCTTGCTGTCTTGTCAGTCTACAAAAACCTAGAAGTGAGGCTGTCAGGACCACCACCAGACCTTCTTCCTCCAATAATAGCAAACCAACAATCACATCCGATTCTTGGGAATGAAACCAGAAAAGAGAGAGAAAGGTACACACCTGGCCCACTCTGCCTTCCTAGAGGCCAGAGACTTGACTGAAGAGAGTATTTGACACAGTGAGAATGGGGTCCCTTGGGACAACCACCCACAGAGAGAAAGAACCAAGTGACTGATCCTTGCAAGAAACAAACCTGTTGCCCTGTAGATATCTTCACAGACAAATCCAAAAATAAACCCCTGGAAGTAGTTACCACAGGTCAAAGAGAAACTGAGACATGCTATGTATGCCAGCTCTGGGCATCCAGCCAAGGCTTTAATATTAGTGGAAATATCACCACCAACCAGCAAGTGAATCCTGTCAGACACAGTATCTCCCCCTTGACCCTTAACAGGAAGGAAAGGTTGAAGAGGTGGGGCTAGGGTTTGCCAGTTCCAGCCATGGACTATCCCTACTTGGTGATCTCGATGTCTTGATATTAGGTTCCCAGAAAGATAGACTCTAGACTTGTCAGGACTGGGTGGAAGGGAGTGCTGGAGAAAACGTGGACAGAATGGATCAGTGACTCAGTACTGATGATGTCAGTCAACTTCACACTCAGGAAGGCGTCAGCTTCATAGCCCAGAGGGCTGGGGAGAGCAGCTCTGGGAAAGCTCTCGGGAAGGGAGAAGAGTTAGGGCAGGTTTGAGGAAACAGCCCTGCCCACAAGAAAACTTTTCAAGCATCTTTGCCCTTGGGACACCTGAAAGCTAATTCAGACTTTTCCCTCTGAGCAAATGGGGCAAAGGGAACAAGGCCCCAGGTGCTGAAAGTATCATAAGGAATAAGAGTACTGAAGCAGAACCAAGAGGTCCTGGGTGTCAGAGATCAAATCAAGTCACATGAAGCAGGTGCAGAGAAACCTGTCACAAGGGAACAGCCACTGAAGGAGCACAGGAAGTATCAAAACCATGGGCTCATTCCTTGAAAAATCATCGGAATGTATTTTTGTCATTGAATTTTTTTTTTGGAGGGGGAGATAAGATCTATGATTTGAGTCGATAAGGAAAACTTCCAAGGTGGAAGCTCTCTCCATTTATACAGATAGACAATATTAGAGAGTGGCCGGGAGGTTTAAGCGTCTTGCCTATGATCCCCCAACTAGTATATGGCAAAGGCAGGTGTTCCTCCCGAGATCCACCAGGGACTGGCCTGGCATAAATCACACAACTACCAGTCAGAGTTAGGAGGGTACCGCGGAGTACACCTTCTTTATTTCATTTTACAGATAAGAAAATTAATGAGAATAATGTTTGATAAGAAATCCAGAGACCCAGGTGTTCTTGGAAACTAGATGGAGCTTGTTAGGATTCTGCAAGAGCAAGGAGCGCCAGTATGGCCCTTCAGCCCGTCTTTTTTTTTTCCGTGCCCCCAAGATCAACACCCCCTGTCTCCGCCTCACAAACCCCGAACTTTCAAGAGAGAAAACAGCTTACCCAATCTGGGGCAGCCTTCTGGGACCAGTCCATGCCCAAGAGCCAAGAATAGGACGGGCAGGAGCACCAGGGTGACAGACAGCATGTTTCCTCCTCTTCTAATACACTATTTTCTAGTGGGAGCGGCCGCTTCTGGGCTGCCTCTGGGTGGTCTCACTTCTCCCAGGGTCCATTCATCATATCAGGTTCACTTCCCGTCCCCATCCCGGGGAGCACTTGGCTCCCCAGCCGGCTCCGCACCCTTCTCAGCTTTCCAGCAGACTCCGCGCCCCTGACCTCTTCCCAGCTGGTTCCACGCCCTCTCCGCTGCCCAGATGTCTCCGAGCTTCCCAGCTGACCCTTCTAGCTCTGCGTGCTTGACGAGGCTCCACCGGCCCCGCACTCCTCTCCCCGCCTGTGTCTGCAGTTCAAGCCCGGGCAGGAGCAGAGAGCGAGCCAGCGAGCGAGCGCCCAGACTCCAGGCTCCCTCACTTGTTCACTCTCAGACAGCTCTGCCTGTCTTAGCTCAACTTCCCCCTTAATATGACTCAGAGTAGTGAACAGCTCTGACAAACACAGGAAAACATTTGAGGAACTCAGCTCCGCGGAGACTGTCCCCAAGCGCGATTGTGAAATCGGGGGCCGATTGAGCAACAGCCTGGGCAAGCGGAGACTTGAGGGCGGGATTCCAGAAAACGCACCTGAGCAAGTCGGAGACCAGAGAATTTAGGTTTATAGCAGGCTCTGAGCTCTCTTAGCTGATTCCTTTTCAGCAACACAGTTAAGAGGGAAGGCGGTGGTTAGTATTATTACAGATAAGAAAACTGAGGCTTGGAGAGATTCGATGACTTGCTAGGGACCTTACAATAAGTTAATGGTATAGCTAGGACTTGAAGTCAGTTCTTCCTCATTAATAATAATAACTAGTATTTAGACAGGGTGTTTTAAGCTGACTTTTGGGAAACACGATGTTTAGTACTTGTAAAGTGCTTTACAAATATCTCACTTTATCCTCCTACAGCTCTGGGAAGTGTTAGTATTATCCCATTTTACAGCTGAGATAACTGAGGCACACACTTAAAGTGACTTGCCTAGAGTCATAGCTAGTTAAGTATCTTAGGTAGGATTTGAATTCCTGTCTTCCTGATACCAGGTTCAGCAGGTGCCACCTTTAGAGTCCAGTGCTTTGCTTAGGATGTTACAGGAACAAATATTACCACACCCGGCTCTGATTTCCAACAAAATCTGGAAAAAGGCCGCCCTCCTCTGTTCCCCTGAGGGGAGGATTACTTAGCTCTTGGAGTCACTTTTAGGAAAGTAGCTGGACAGAAAAATAGAGCAGGTATGGAGCTTAAGTAAGGCACCCTCTTCTTCCTCCCTATCAGTCATCAGTTCCTTAGGCCAATGGTTCCTGGCTCAGCCACCCATATTAATAACCACCCTCTATAGTTTACAAAGTACTTTCTTCACCTGTGAAGTAGATAGTGCAATTATCACTATCCCAGATTTACAGATGTAAGTATTGAGTACAGATGAGTTTAGTATTGAGGCTGATGTGTTTGCTGAAAGCCAAGATCCCTATGGGATAATAGATTCAGAGCTTAGGGATCATCTCATTCAACCTCTTTTGGCAGATAAAGAAACCAAAGCTGAGAAAGTAGAAATGTTTTGCTCAAAATAAAGGTAATAAGTGACAGGGTAGGAGACTTGAACCCTCTACCTTTAGGGCCAGTGATTTATCTACTGCACTTCAAATGCTTCATTTCTTTCAATCATTAAAAATAACCTTTGCCGTTGGTAATCCATATCAGAATGTTGCAGTAGATGCCATAATGGATTTTTATTTTATAAGCATACAAAGTTCATCTAGATTCTGAAGAAGCTAACTATCCTTTTCACTGCTAGAACCTTTAAATTAAGAAATCAGAAAACTTGGTGGTAAACAATCTTGTGCTCTATCTATATAGGCATTGGGGTGTTGAAAAACAAGTACCATAGTTCCTGGCACATAGTAGGCACTTTCAAGAGTTTGCTGGAATCACTTCAAAGCATCTTAGAAAATTTTATTTAAATTTTCAGCATAAGCATTTACACCTCAGAAATCAGCAAAGGCTACAGAATCATAGCTTGCTCTTCTGTTGATTGTCTAGACAAAATGATAAAGACAATGCTAAAAATGCAGATTAAAATTAAAAGTGTTTCCTACATATATGTATATACATATATGTATATATATATTTATATACATGTATATACATATATATTTCCAGAGAGCTAGTCATTAAACATTTATCAGAACACTCCTGCTTAATAGTCTTTGAGCCCACCAGCAAGTGCCTACTATGTGGAAGTACTGTACTAAATGCTGGGAATACAAAGAAAGGCAAAAGACGGTAGTCCCTATTCACAAGGAACTCCCTAATGGGGAGGAAAAACAATATGCAAACAATTATGTCTAAGAAAGATAAGTTGGAAATAATAAACAAAAGGCAGGCACATTAAACAAATATTTCTTGACTAGCTAGCTGACTTGAAAAGCAGTGTCATCTGATGGAAAAACAGAATTTGTAATCAAAGGACTAAGGTTGAAATTCTAACCAGGCCTTCATGGTCCTCATTGAGCCTCTGTTTTCTGATTTATAAAATGAAAGTTTTAACTAGATTTAGCCCTTGAGTTGCTCTCAAGGTCTACCTAAGTCCATGATCCTCTGACCCAATAAGTTGTCAAGCAGTGAGAGTTAGGACTGTCATCTGCCTCCAGTTCATTGCCATTGACTGTCAAATGAAGAAATTCTACTACTTTTCCAACCCAGAAGATATACTGAGATCTTCTATAGTCAAATGAGCAAAAGAATGTTTCCAAGATGAATGGATGGATGTGAATTTCACAAACCAGTATCATATGCCCTGAAAGAACAAAGAACTATGTAAGGGAATGAACTGATAGCACTTACCATTTTAAACTAATGCGAAAGGTCAGGGAATTTATTTTCAAGTATAGACTCTACAAAAGTAACTGATAGAATCGGGAAAAAAACATAGAACAAAAAAGTAAGTTTTGCTAGCTTGTTAAGTTGATTCTATCTTGTTTAAAAAATTGCTTCATGTTCAGATTTTACTCTGTTTTTGACATTTATTAAATTATTCATTATTTATGGTTCTTATCAGATTTATTGTAATTTTTTTAAGATTAGATTTTAAAATTGTCCCCAGAAACAGCTAAATCGAAAGCAATTCATGGGCTCCTAGAAGCCAAACCCTAAAAGGGACTTTAGAATATAGAATTTTAGAAACCTCAAACCATAGAATGCTAATGATGAAAAGAATATAGAATGCTGGAGGTGAAAGGAACCTCAGAGACCACCTAGTCATACAATCACCTTACTTGGTATCTGAGAAATCTTGAGGAAAGAATTGAAGTTATTTGCCCAAGGTCACACAACTTGTGAGTAACAGAGTCAGTATGCAAAAGTTCTGACTCCAAATATAGAGCTCTTCCCCACTATTCCACAATGCCTGGAATGAAGGTAATTCTAACTAAACTGTAGCTCCAGGGTATCAATCCATGAATGTAATATGGTCTCTTTTACAGACCTTCCCCATCATGGTTTCAATATAACACCAGTCATTGTAAGAAATTAAACGGGAATTTGGCAGGAGTTATGTCAAAGCTGTAGACTATACTCTGAGGCCAGCAGACAACACAGAAAATGTCCAGAAATTTAGAAATGCATAAGACATTATTATGCTGTATAATATCAATATATTTTACCATTTAGTACCATAATTTAGACTTCTTCCCTGCTGTGAATGGAAGGCCAAAAAATTTTGCATGTACTTTTTATATCATGGGAAAGATAAGGCACTGAACATGGAGTTAGGAAGAGGTGAAGTTCAAATCCAACCTCAGACACTTAGTAGCTCTGTGACTCTAAGCAAGTCATTTTGCTTGTCTCAGTTTTCTCAACTATAAAACAGAGATGATTTTGTTATTATTATTAATTAATTATTTCTATAAAAATAATATAAATGATAAGTTATAAAATAAATTACAAAATGTAGGATCAAAGATTTAGCAGTCCAGTCCTACTCTTGATACCTGGAGGCCACACTTACAATTACAAGGCTCAAGTCTGAGAGCCATCAATAATAATAAGTATAACTTACATGTATGCCAACATTTTCCAGAGCAAATAATCAAAATGATGGAACATGACATCATTATTGCAGACGTTCTGCAATATTGACCCAAATGTAGTAGATTTCTGGAGCTAGCTCAAATAGTTCATAATGGCTGGTTAAATTTTTGGTAAGAACATTTATACTTTGAAAATTGACAATTGCTGTTAAAAATCTAGGCTTGATTTATTGTTTTGTTGAATGTCTAGACTTAATAAAGTGACGAATAAAATGTTAATAATGCAGATTAAATTTAAAATATACTCAGTTTTCAGAAAGCTGGTTATTAAACATTTATTGGCACACATTACACACATTACAATTTACATTGCCCCAAAGCAATAGGGAGATTATTAACATGTTATTAGTGATGACTTTTATTCAAGATGTGGCATCCAAAATATCAGTGAGGACTTGTACTATTAGAAAGAAATTGGGTCAGTTATGTAACAAGAGTAAGGGAATGCCATAAGTAATAGAACTCCCTTTCATCTCTATTATTAATTATCCTAAAAATTGATCCCTCTTTCTTACTCAGTACCAGACATATTTTCTTACTAAAACCACTTATAATGCTTACACTAGAAACACAAAAAAGTCATAGAATATAAGTTGAAATATCATCTCACAGATGAGAAAACTGATGCCCAAAAGAAATCATAAGTAGGGCAAGATGATCTGGACTTTGTTCTAGGGCATCACCATGCTTAGGTGAAGTCAGATTTCTGCCTCATTGTAACCCTCTATTGGTTCTAAAGGCATGATTCCATGAGGATCTCACCCTTTTTTCTCTCTACCAGCCACCTATCTCCATCTACCACCTTTCCCTCTTACTCTCTCCCCACCTCATCCTGAAGGCTGTCTAGCTTAATTGCACTTTGCCAGGGTAGATTGTGCTTAATTTACCAACTTCACACCAATTCCCCTCTCCTTTACCTTCCCTTGGCTGTTCTCAGAGCAACTATGCATAACTGGAATAAACCCATCACCTGTCTGAACTCCCCCATCAAACTGATTTTGGCCCAGATACCGTGATTCCTAGCTATGGTTCTGCCCAAGGTCCCAAATTATGGAATTGGGAGGGATTTAAAATGTCACCTAGTACAATCAATGCAGCCATTCATAAAGTTGATGGATGCCAGGGTCAAAGCTAGACCCTCCTGACTTCTGATCCACTGATTTTCCACTATGCCATACTGCCTCTCAGAGAATTTTATAATTGCTCTTCTTTCTTTCTAGACATTTCCCCTTAATCTTTGGCTTCACCTTCTTTTCTAATTTGAATGAGTGACTGAATAAAGCACTTATTAAGTACTTACTATGTGCTAAGAACTAGGTACATAAATAGAGGAGTAAGATGGTAAATGAATTCTAATTCCACATCACATGTGGAAGACTTCTGAACTTTAAGACAATCAGATAATAGTATTTAGAATTTCGAAGAATCTCAACCCTTCTCCTAATTCTCCTTAATATTCCTAACCTCCTGTCAATGACACAAAAGCCTTATATATTTTTAGCTTCATTTTAAAAATATTTATATATTTATATATATAATATAAATAATACATTCCTATATATTATTGTTATTATGTATTTAATATAAATTATGTATAACATAATTATATATAACATAATATAAATTATATATATATATATATGTTTATAGTTGCAAAGAACAAGAAACAAAGTAGATGCTTGTTTAGTGAAGAACAAGTTGTGTTATGAGAAAGCAATTGATTACTACTGTGCTGTAAGAAATGATCATTGTGATGAATACAGAGATTCATGGGGAGACATCTGAATTGATGCAAAGTAAAATAAGGAAAAAGAGGAAAACAATATAGACAATGATTACAATAGTGTAAAAGGAGAGAACAATTATAAAAAAAGCCTGAATGCTTCAAAATTATAAAGGTATCTCTCCTTGCTGCTTTGCAGTAGTGGAAGACAAGGGGTAAAGAACATGATATAAAATGCCAGAATCTTTCAATACATTTGTTATTTTACCTCAGGAGTGTTCTGGTGAATGATTAATAAAACAGTTATCATACACACACACACACACACACACACACACATATTAGATCCTTGAGGGCAGAAACTGTCATTTGTCATTTTGGTATGGTCACTTTTAAATTTAATCTGTATTATCACCAATTTCTCTAACACTTTCTTTAGTGTGTCTTATGCAAAATAATAAATCAAATCCTGATGTGTAGTCTTTGCCAATTTCTGAAGTGTAAAATGCTCACACTGATAACTTAACAATTGTAGATGCATATGAGCTCTCTCTGTGGCATGTCACTGGTTTTGAAGGACTTCCCACACACACACACCGTTTTAAAAAATTCTTTGTTGGCAGAGCCAGGATGGTGGAAAGTAGACAGGACATTGAGCTCTTCCTGGCTTCTCTCAGAATTAGCAAATCTGAACTGATTTAGGAGTGACAGAATCCACAAAAATTTGGAGTGTAAAAATTTTCTAGCTTAAGGTATCTTGGAAGGACTTTAGGAAGGACTTGTATCAGTTGGGTTGGGGGGGACATAGCTCTGTACAGGCGTGGTGTAGGGGTTCCCAGGTGGGAAGGTCCAACATGGGGAAGCCTGGGTGAGGTGCAGGGAATCTAGTGGGAGTCTCTTAAGCCAAAATACAGCAGCGCTGGTCACTCTGTCCTGGTTCAGAAGGCCAGATCAGCAGAGCAGCTGTGAGACCTTCAATGCACCCACAAAAGGCAAATTGTGAGCCCTTGAACCCAAGCATAACAGGTGGGCCTGTGCAGTGGGTAAGCATGCAGCACCAGCACCAGCATAGCCAGTGAGAAATCCTTGTTGCCCTGCAGAAGAGGGTTGGAACAATCTGCACCAAGTGCAGACCTCAACCTTTAAAAATGAGCAAAAAAGCAAAAAGAGTTCTGACCATAGAGAGACACTACAACACAAACCACAGCAAATGCAAAAGGTCTGCAAATGAAGGCTTAAAGAGGGATATTAATCGGTCTGTAGTTCAGAGGGCTCTCTTGGAAGAGTTCAAAAAAGATCTAAATGAGAGAGAGAAGAAAAATGAGGAAAGGAAATGAGAGCATTCATTCAGATCAGCCATCTTGCTCTTAAACAATGTGCCAAAAGGTTAATTATTGGAATAGCATGAATAATGTAAATTATACATTAAACGTTACTTTATTATTGCTGAGCCATTATTATTAAAACAGAATGGAAATTAGTAAAGTCTTAAGTGGGGGATGAACATGCAATGTCTTGAATTTTGCTGGTGCTACAAAAGCCTAAATATTTTTCTTAAGATCACTACCTTCAGAAAAGCCAATTTTAAAATATTGTATATTTTATAGTTTTCATCATGAGATATTACTTTATGATTAATTCAAAAGAATAATTCTTACCTTAATCCTACCTGCATTTTATGGTACGTAAAGTATAAATTTGAAAATGAATCATACTACCAATAATAGGTAGTATTACTGAATACATTAATAAGCAACAATCCCTTGTTCCAGAAATAACTTTTAAATTCTAAACTAAAATTATTGGTTTGGTAGTAATTACAAATGTGATTTCTTTAGAATGTTTTTATAAACATCCTTTTTATTTTTTTTATTTTTTATTTTTTTTAGTTTTCTAGTATTTTTTTATTAATACATTTTATTTGCAAAACATATGTATGGGTAATTCCTAAACATTAACCTTACAAAGCTTTCTGTTACAAATTTTCCCCCCTACTCCCCACCCTTCCCCTAGATGGCAGGATATCCACTACATGATAATTATGTTAAAATACTTAAGAAACCGAATATATGTATAGTTATTGCCACACATCATTTTTTGTGCAGGAGAAATCGTATCTACAAGAAAGAATAATCCGATAAAGGAAATACAATGCAAGCAAACCTCAATAGAGAACATGAAAATGTTATGTTGTGGTCCACATTTCACATCCTTCTCTCTGGGTGTATATGGCTCTCTTCACCGAACAATTGGAATTGTAAACACCCTTTTTATTAATAGTTAATCATAACATGGAGAAATGTTGTGTAGCTGCTATATCTGAAAAGTGTACCAATACCTACAGATTATGAAAAATTCTTATAGAATTTTGTATTAAGTATACATTTTGGATTATAGGAATTTTATAATGGTGATGGAGTGCCGTGAAATTAATACTTGCAATCCAGATTGCTGTAGTTTACACTTTTCTGTATATTTCAAAACAGATGTGTACCATTTGTACTAAGCACATCACAGAATGAGAATTAGCCAAAGTCCATTGATTTAAATGTATGTTTTGGTTTGTAAATAAAATTACATTAATTTCTTGCACATTTTTGGAAAATAATTGTATAAGAACTCATATATCTTCTTCAAGATACACTGTGTAAATAAAAGTTTTATTCACAAAAAAAAAAAAGAAATGAGAGCATTGCAAGAAAGTTATGAAAGTTTTGGGGGAAAGCCAACATCTTGGAAAAGGAAGCACAGAAATTGACTGAAGAAAACAACTCTCTAAAAAATAGAATTGGCTAAATGAAAAAAAAAAATCCACACTAAGCAACTCCTTTAAAGGTACAATTGGCCAAATGCAAAAATATATAAAAAATTCTTTGAGGAATGGTTGTTTTAGATGGGGAGAGTGGAAGGCTATATTGGGAATTATAAATGATGTAAAAATATAAAAATTTATTTTAATATTATGTTAAAATATTTTTAAAATTTAAAAACAAAAACTTCTAACCTGTGGATATTATATAGGTCACGCCAGCTTCTCTCCTATGTCCCACATGTGTGATGTTTCTGAAATCTGATCACTTTATATCTTGAACTTATTCGGTTATTTTCATCCTATTGTGAGTCAGACACAATCAGATTCCTATCAAACACTTATTAAACACCTACTGCATTCCAGGCACTGCACTAGTTTCTGACCATATCAAGATGACAAAGTTCAGTTTCTGCCCTCAAAGATCTAATAAAAAAAGTGTCACATCCACAATATGTCAAAGTCAACTTAGAGATTGGTCTCAGAGAAAGCTTATATGACCTGCACACAATTGTTTTCAAACTAGGCCTTCTGTTCTCCTCCTCCTGTATTTTTCACACACGCAAAAAGAGTTTCCTCCAAGCTTCATCATGGAGGCAAAGAGGAAATCAAGCTAGTGTACTCCAAGATAATTTGAAAAGGGAGAGTTTGCTTTTGTCTGGGGAGCAGTGGGTGAAAATGATGCAAAGTTCCATTAAAGAGAATTTTTGCCAGAGCTAGCCTTTAAAAGGGGATAGATTTTAACAGGTGGAAGGCACAGGACTTGATGGCCTGTCACAGGAAGGGCTGGATGAGATTAGAGAACTTGTCTGTACTCTCAAATGTAAAATACATCCTTCTCTCCTATTTCACCATCTGTGGAACACTCAAAAACCACTCAAAAAACTGCTTAGGTTTATAAGACTCAAACAGCCTTGCTAGCAACCTTTCCTCTAAGGTTATGTCTCATTTATTGGTGTTAATCATTCCCAAAGAGGAACTAAGATATCAGGGCAGTGATACCATAATATGCAAGTGAATTTGATTCAAGTGAATGACGTGACTTACCTGTCTGGAGGAAGCTATTATCAGATAATTCTATTGCCAGATAATTCCCAGACTATTCTGAATGTAAGGTACTCTTTATCAACCCCTATTACTCATCCCCCAACCTCTGGGTATCTTTAAAACACCTTTGGAGTTATTGATTAGCAGCATATCTTTAGACAGATCTGGGCTAGTCCACCAGGTGCTTACCATCTGGCTCCTTGAATCCCCCTCCTTTTGAGCTCCCTGGCAGTTCCTCTCTCTTTGACCTTTCCTCTGAATTTCTTCCTTTATTTCTTTGGTGTCCCTGAGAAATCCCCAATGCTGTATTTCCTCCATAAAAAATCTGGTTATGATGAAGATCTTTGCTAAGTTCTTTTTAGGACTAAGCCCACTTCAAGACTCTCTCCCTCCCTCCTCATAGTGCCTTCCCTCTACTGGCATCTTTCTCCTTACTCTATCTAATTCTGGTTAGTCTAACTATTTGCTCTCCCAACTCTAATTCATATTTACCATTTCTGTTGTCTATTGTATCCCTTCATTTTATCTGTAACTTCTTACTCTAAATAAATTTTTCTTTTGCCAAAGAGAATGGCCATGGTGAATTTGTCACATGTTTATTTCAAATTAGGAATTACTATCGCGACCCCATCAGTGAGGAAGAATTGTGCAAGGTCACCTACCTCACTTTGCCCTCCAGAGCCATCTGGATCCAGTGGTCAGATATAGATCAGGATGATTGGAGATGGCCCTGGAGGCAATGAAAGACTTTGGTCTTTTTAAGCTAAGGTTTTCAACAGGTTTGACTGAGACAGCCCCCATTCAATGATTAAGGCTAGTTAGCAATTGAAGCAAAAAAAAAAATCTCTTTTATCTAATAAAAAATATTTAAATTAATCAATCAATCAGTCTTGAAGGGACCATATTTTGTATGTATATCTGTTTGCTGGTTATCTCTTCCTTTAAAAGGTAAACTTCTTGAGGTCAGGGGACATATTTTTGCCTCTCTTTGTATCCCCAGGTCTTAACGCATAATAAATGCTTAATAATTTTTGATGATGTTGATGATAGAAGATCCTGAAACTTCATTTGCAGTGTTACCTCAAGCAAACAACGACCTCTCCAATTTCTTCATTTGTAAATTGAAAATACTTGTACAATCTATTTATCACACCCAACAAAGCATCTATCTCCTTTTTTTTTTTAATTTAAGCTTTTTATTTGTATAACATATGTATGGGTAGTTCCCCAACCTTGATCTTTACAAAGCTTTCCAATACAAATTTTACCCCCAGTCCCCTCCCCTCCCCCAGATGGCAGGAAGTCCACTACATGTTAATAATGTTGAAATGCTTGAGAAGTTATGCAAGAAAAATCCTATCTACAAGAAAAAAAAAGAATCAGAGAAAGGCAACACAATGCAAGCAAATGTCAATAGAGATCATGAAAATGTTACGTTGTGGTCCATATTTCATGTCCCTCTTTCTGGGTGTATATGGTTTTCTTCAGTGAACAACTGGAACTGGTTTGAGACAATTCTTTATTGCAGAGATCCATGTCCATCAGAATTGATCATCATGTAATACTGTTGTTGCTGTGCATGATGATCTCCTGGTTCTGCTCGTTTCACTCAGCATCAGCTCATGCAAGTCTCTCCAGGCCTCTCTGAAATCGTCCTGCTGGTCGTTTCTTACAGAACAATAATATTCCATAACATTCATATACCATAATTTATTCAGCCACTCTCCAATTGATGGGCATCCCTTCAGTTTCCAGTTTCTAGCCACTACAAAAAGGGCTGCCACAAACATTCTTGCACATGTGGGTCCCTTTCCCTCCTCTAAGATCTCTTTGGGATATAGGCCCAGTAGAAACACTGCTGGGTCAAAGGGTATGCACAGTTTGACAACTTTGTGAGCATAGCTCCAAATTGCTCTCCAGAATGGTTGGATCCGTTCACAGTTCCACCAACAATGTATTAGTGTCCCAGCCCTTCCACATCCCCTCCAACATTCATCGTTATCTTTTCCTGTCATTTTAGCCAATCTGACAGGTGTGTAGTGGTATCTCAGAGTTGTCTTAATTTGCATTTCTCTGATCAATAGTGATTTGGAGCAACTTTTCATATGACTAGAGATGGTTTTAATTTCATCATCTGAAAATTGTCTGTTCATATCCCTTGACCATTTATCTATTGAAGAGTGAAAGCATCTATCTCCTAACAGAAAAGCCCGGCCCTGCTTCCATTCTACTTCAGTACTACATAGATACATAAGGTCAAAATTAGAACTAGAAGGGACTTTAGGGATTATCTTGTCCAATATGAGGAAAACAAGTCCCAGAGAAGTGAAGTACTTGCCTGAGGTTACACAGATGGTAAATGGCAAAGCTTAGTGTTTAAGCCCAGATAAAGAAACACCAAATCCCTACTAAATAAATACAATATAATTTCTAGGGAGGAAGGGTGGAGACCTACACTGCGTGGCTATTAGGAGCAAAGTGTTTTGTATAAACCTGAGTTAATATTGTCTTTCCAGTGTCCCCCACTGCTGCCAAGTTGGGGGGAGAAAAGGCAGGACTACTGACATTTTTTATTGCCTCTAGGGAAGAATCAGAGTGAGAATGAAGAATGTAGTTTTTCTCCCTCCTTATCTATTTATCTCAAAGCAAAGTCATCTGTGTAAAACCCCTGTTTTCCCAACCATAATTTGGAGTCAGAGTTCAGAGCATGGCTCCTGACTCTGCTAGCTTCTCTGTGGGCTGTATCTCTTCCATCAACTGGTGAGAAGCTGGCTTGGGGCTCTGTGAGAGATCCAAGAGATCTGTTTAAGGGGAACTCATTTCCCCCTTCCTGTAAATGGTCTCAGATCTCCAAATGTTACTTCCTTAGCAACTTTCCGGTTTCAGGCCTGCAGCTGATTATTTCTAGCACTGCACCTGCTACAGTGGTTTGAGTGGCAGGAGAGATGACAGGTTTTTATCACACCTCTCCCTTGAAACCTTATTTTAATCTATTTAATTCAGAAGGGTTACCTGGAGGAGGTTGAAGGCTCTTAATCAGTAGCAGTTAAAGGGCAGCTCTATATTGAAATGCACAGTGTCAACTTGAAGTCAAGAAGACTCATCTTTTTGAGTTTAAATCTGCTCTCAGACACTTACTAACTGTGTGATCCTGGGCAAGTCACTTAACTCAGTTTGCCTCAGTTTTCTCATCTGTAAAATGAGCCAGAGAAGGAAATGATAAACTAGTCTAGTTCTTTTTTTTTTTTGTGGAGATAACCCCAAAGGGAGTCATGAAGAAGTTGGACACGATTGAAAATGGCTGGACAACAACAATAACTGGTATCAGTGGTAGAAACAGATTTGGACAAAGTGACTCTCTTGTTACCGTAGCAGGGAAGCTCCTTGAGACCAGAGGCTTTGCCTTTTGGTTTTATACCCCCAGCTTGGCACAAGTGCCTGATGCATAGTAGGTGTTCAATAAATACTTGTTGAATATTGAAAACATTTGTTGAATTGACTTGAAGTGTACTGAATCAAACTGAATTTAATTCTACTATAAATCAAGAGATGGAAGGTTGCTTAGAGCTTACCTACTTAATACTTTCATTTTACATGACACAGTGGAAAGAGCATTGAATGTTAAGTCAAAGGACTTGGGTTCAAATTCTGCCTCAATATGATCTTGGTGAGGTTCTGCCAGTCCTAGAGATGTGATCCAAAGAAACTGGGAGTGGAAAATTCAGTGTTCATTCTACTTTATGCTATGCTTTGCCATAGAAAGCATGCCAGTTCTGGAATCACCTTACATGTGGATTCAAGGGGTTTTTTTTTTGTTTTTTTGTTTTTTTCTGCCATTGACTAGTTGTGTA
>JAJPUD010017008.1:0-19608 GCA_023553655.1 Myrmecobius fasciatus
CAAATTAATCTGAAGCAAAATGAAGGCTATGTGTGTGTGTGTGTGTGGGGTTGATGGAGAGGAGAACTGAATTTAAAATCAAAGATAGGGAATGATTTTTCCCCTTAATCTAATTAGTGCACATTGTTAAGAAAACTATTACAGGAGTACTGTTTCTTGAGTTTCACCTCATAACTCACATTTCATGACATGAATGTCTGCTTCTCAGGGAGATGGTTTTCTCTACATGGTTTTAATGTAGACTTAATTTATAGACAGATCACACAAAGATCTTTATTGTTTGCCTTAGTTTTAAAATGATTGTATCTTCATAAGAAAAAGAGTAAAAGAGGGAGAAGGAGAGAGTCTGGGAGATATATGTGTATATATATATATATATATACATATATATATATATATACACATATATATATATATAAACAGAGAGAGAAACAGAGACAGAGACACAGAAACAATACAGAGACAGAGAGACAGAGAGAAATAAAGAGAGACAGAGATAGAGATAGGAATATAAACAGACAGAGAGGAATAGGGACAGAGACAGAGAGAAACAGATAGAGAGGCAGAGAGAGAGAGAGAATGACAGAGAGTCACACATAGAGAAACAGAGAGAGAGACAGAGGAGGTCAGAGAAATAGTGAAAAAGACATTGACATAGGCTTTATCCAAATTCTAGACAAGTCTCTAACAATAGTTCATTTAAATAACTAGCCTATAGATCCATCAAACTGAGCTGAGACATGCCTCAACAAACACTAGTAGTTTCAAAACCTAGCCCTCAGATAAAAAATGCTGGATAAAGAAGGGTATATAGTTAGGTCAAGCCTAGCAACTCTTCCTGGAAACAAGGCTGCTAAGGAATAGAGTTGCATAGAGTAGGGTGACACAGAAGAACTGACTTGTGTCTCTGTTGTTACTCAGAAGCATATGGTTTCCGCCCACAGGAAAAAAGAAATCTGCTTTTCTAGTTCTTGTCACACTCATACATGCATGAAGTGGAAAGAAAGACTTTACTATCAAATACATCTCCAGGGCTGGCAGCTGCTAATAACATTCTCTTTGCATTTATCCTTCCTTATAGAAGTTTAGAATGTTTTGCAAATGTTGAGCATGTTTTGCCTGGGGAGGAGAGAAAACTGTCCATTTGAAAGTAATTACCTATAATAGGGTGTACCATGTAGGGAGGTAGATGCTCCAAATAAAGGGCATGGTAATCCAAAGATGAGCTGTTTATAATATAAAGAGTGGTAAGCTATGATTATGATAGATCAATTAAGGTTCATTTTTATCACCTATTAAGTTTTAGGCACTGTGTCAAGCACTTGAAATTCAAAACCAAAAATGCGTAATATCTGCCCTCATGGAGTTTATATTTTTAAAAAATTTTAAAGCTTTTTATTTTAAATATATATGCATAATTTTCAACATTCACCCTTGCAAAACCTTTGCATTCAAATTTTTTTCTCTCTTCCTCCCCCCCCCAACAGCTCCCCTAGATGACAAGTAATTTGATATACGTTAAACATGGGCAATTCTTCTACACGAATTTCCACAATTATCATGCTGCACAAGAAAAATCAGAATCAAAAAGGGGGAAAATGAAAGAAAACAAAATGCAAGAAAGTAACAATAAAAAGTAAAAATATTATGTTGTGATTCACACTCAGTATTCAGGATCCTCTCTCTGAGTGCAGCTGGTTCTCTCTATCATTAGACTATTGGAACTGGCCTGAATTGCCTTGCTATTGAAATGAGTCTGTCAGAATTGATCATCAATTAATATTGTTACTGTGTACAGTATTCTCTTGTTTCTATTCAGTTATCATAAGTGCATGTAAGTCTTTTCAGGCCTTTCAGAAATCATCCTACTGATCGTTTCTTTCAGAACAATAATATTCCATAACATTCACATACCATAACTTATTCAACCATTCTCCAACTGATGGGCATCCACTTAATTATGAAGTTTATATTTTACCTCAGTTTCCTCAAGTATAAAGTAAGATGGGTGATTAGGCTAAATGCACTATAAGGTTCTTCCCATATCCAGATTCATGTCCTATGCTTTCATTTATCTTCCAATTCCATCTTAAGAATGATGTCAAAAAGAGGAACCATGCCTTCTCATATTGTTTCTTCTATGGTGTGTCTTTGCTGGAAATGGAATATTGGGCAAAAAGTACTATACTGATAGAATATAGAATTATCTAGGATGGACATGGCAGTATCAGGGATAAGGTCTAGGTTAATACTATCCCTATTTTATAGATGGGGAACAGTGAGGCTGTCAATATGCAAAGAGAACTACAGATTTAGCAATTTTCTGGTTTATTGGATCAATGCAGACAGCCAAACTACACCTTTTTGTTTGTTTTTTTTTTTTTAAACTCAGCAAGATCTCAAAATTTCTAAAGTAGAGAGCTGTGGCCAGGAAAATTACATTTTTTAGTTCTGAGTTTTGGATGAAATGCTTTGAGGGTTAGGAAGCTTATAGATGACTTGAATCTCTGAAGCATTCGGTCAACCTTGGTAAATTGCTTTCCACATTCTCTTTAGGTCATGTATTACTTTAATATTGATTTCTTCATCATCACTATCATGAGCTCCCAGTTACCTTTAGTGAATTCAAAATTAACAGAATGAAAAGATTCTATTCTATTGGAGGAGAGTTAATTATGATTCAAAGAGAATGTGTATATGGGTGTTAACATGTAATTATGTACTTTATATTAATTTGTAGTACCTTTAGTTACTGAAGAATTGGTTTTTATGTTAAAGTGAAAGTATGGTATTAATTTTCTCAATGCAGAGGCTAAGTGCATATTTTCTAGTCATTTCAGACAATGAGTCAAATAAGTGTTTATTAAGTGCTAAAAACAGGACCAAGATAGACAGCCAGTGTAGTAAGTGGAGAGAGAACTCATTTATAAGTACAGGAACAACTGAGTTCTAGGTTTGCCTCTGACACACACACTGGTCATGAGACTCTGGGAAACTGTCTTAATCCTTGCAACTTCTGACAGTTCATTAAGACTACAAATTACAGATCTGGTGACTATCTGCATTGATAGTGGGATCTCTGTATCCCATACCAATAAATTAACGACTAATTCAAAAACAAAGGAAGTCTACTAAACCAGTCCTTATTTTGTTAAGAGCAAAGCAGAATGTGTTAAAAGTAGAATATGAATAGTTATCTGGGGACTCTACATTAGTATTTGGGCAGAAACACCTAAAAAGAAGTAAATAATAAAAAATAATTAGTAAAATAAAAAAATAATAAAATAAGTGAACTATAAAAGAATAGAAGCGTTGATATTTGATTCATTTTGTATGGCATATCTGCTTGTTAAAACTAATCATATATTCAAATGAGTTAACCTATACAAAGTCCTTTGCAAACCTTAAAGTGCCACATAAATGTTATATATAATAATAATTACTCTTAATTTTTTTAAAAGTATATTTGCTTAAAGAAGCCCATGTGTGGCAGTTGTGGTAGTTATCATATATCAAAAAAAGGATGCATTCCTTTAGGTGATACAGTAGATAGAGTGCTAGGTTTAGAGGCAGGAAGATCCAAGTTCAAATCTTGCCTCAAACTCTTTATTAACTTTGTGACCTTGTTCAGGTCATTTACTTTGTGCTTCAATTTTTCATATGCACTCTTGATTATATCCTGCTCCATTTTCTCAGCAAGTTTTTCCTTCAGGCATTACCACTTTCCCATTAACTTTCAGTTTCTTCCTATTTGCCAGCTGTTTCTCTGTTGCCTACAGTTTTACCCAAATCTTCTTATCCTTAAAACATCCTGTTCTCACCTTTCCCTGACTCTCATTGTAACTGTCATATCTCTCCTCCATTTCATGGCTAAACTCCTTAAAAATACCTACTATTGGTACCTCAATTTTGTTTCCTTTCGCTCTTTTAAAATTCTCTTTTATCTGGTTTCCAACTTGATTCTTCAAGGAAAACTGTTCCCTCCAGAGTTACCAATGATCTTTCTACTGCTAAATCTAATGGCTTTTTCTCAAGTCCCATCTTATTAAAAAAAATCTCTTTGTAGCCTATAATAGTGGGAATAAACCTTTTCTCCTGCACTTTCTCTCCTCACAAGATTTTCCTGACCCTTTTCTTTTCTGGTTTTCCTCCTACATGTCTGATTGTTCCTTCCTAGGTTTTTTTTTTTTGGTGCATCTTGCTTCAGGTCATGCACATATGGGCTTGTCTGTGCTAGGACCCCTTCTCTTTTCCCTCTGTAATATAAACTTCTGGAGATCTCATCATTTCCATAGATTCAATGATCATCTCTATGCAAATGAATTCTTATACCCATTTATCCAGCTTGAACCTCTCTCCTGACCATGATCAATTCAACATCTTATTAGACATGTCAAACTGGATGTCTCAAAGATATCTTAAATTCAACATGCCCTAAGATGAACACATTATCTTTCTTCTCAAATTCTCCCTCTCTCAACTTCCCCCTCTCTCAACTTCCCCATTATTGTCCAAGGTATCACTATCTTCTCAGGTACCCAGGCTCACTACCTTGATTTCATCCTGGAATGCTCATTCACATTCACTCCTTATATTCAATCAATCACCGAGGCTTGTTATTTTTCTACCTTCTACATTTCTCTACCTTCATGACTTACCTTGGTAAGTCTTCTCCTTGGTATAAGCCTTCATTACCTTACATCTGGAAAAACGAAATAGTCTTTTGTTTGGTTTCCTTGCCTTAAAATCTATCCTCCACTCAATTACCAAAGTGATCTTCCTAAAGTATGGGTCTGATTATGTCACTCACTAACTCAAACTGCAGTGGTTATTTATTACTTCCAGTACCAAGTGTAAAATCTTCTGGCCTTTTATAATCTGGCCTCTTTGTATTTTTCCAGTTTTCCTACAATATTCAACAAAATTGGCTCTGATATTGACTGTTCATGGCTATCCTCTAAGCTTGAGATGTTCTCCCTCCTCCCTTACCTCTGCTTTCACGATGTCCTGGTTTCGTTTAAGACATATATCAAATGCAATCTTCTAGAGGAGGCTTATTTTGTCTCCCTTCCATCCCCACTCACTATTCTTGTGCCTTCCCTCTGATATTACCATCAATATACACTCTATATATCTTTTAAACACATATTTGTTTGCATATTGTCTTCTCCACTATTTTATGAACTTCTTGAGGACAGGGGATCATGCTTTGTCTTTGTCTACCAAGTGCTTAGAACAGTGCATGGCACATAGTAAGTGCTTAATCAATAAATACTTATTTACCTGCTGCCTGGCTGCTAGAATCATTGATCCTATGATCCCTAATAGACTGAAGCCTCAGATGATAGGATTCCTTATTCACAAGATTGTGTCCCTAATATCTGTTTATGGACCTGGAATCAGTGAATTTACTTCCTCCCTTTGCTGGTTAACGCTGAGGTACTTTGGACTTTATTTCTGACCCTTAGCTTTGTTTCTGACCTCCCCCTTAAGAGACTGTTTACCTTATCTTGTTGTCAACTCTATGTGAAGTACTAGGAGGCTTTTTATAAGGAATTCTAGCTTAATTCCTGCTGAACTTTGGTACTTAACCGGAAACTGCTGTGAGTGTGACAATTAAAGACAGCTTGTCAGTGATCCAAAAGACCAGAAGGAAATGGTAGCATTTCAAAAGCTTTTCACTATTTAGAATTTACTTGAAAATATAAACAGTGCTTTTAAGAAAACTAACTTTAGAATTAAAGAGAAACACCTTCATGATTGCATAGGGTTTTTTATGTGCACTAACCAACATTTGGTGACAAATAAATTGGGTCAAATGTGTTTTGACTGAATATAACAACAATTCAATAAACTTTATTAAATGCCTATTTTGTACAAGGGAGTTGTTAGGTTTTTTTTTTTTTTAGTATGTAAAGAGCAAAGAATGAAACCAAACCAAAACAAAAAAATGCCAAATCCCTGGAGTCAGGAGGATCTTAGTTCAAATATGGCCTCAGACACTTAACACTGCTTAGTTGTCTGACCCTAGGCAAGTCACTTAACCCCAATTCCCTTAGGGAAAAACAAAGTTGACCACCAACAGGAGAATGGGCAGAAGCCCTTGTCTGACTTACCAGAAGATGTAGACTTTGAAAGAGAAAATATAAAGCTGACATATGGAGTACAATGCCCAATCAACAGCTCTGCAAACTGCTTCATGTCCTGGTGGTGTTTAAGCATTAGCCTTCTAGTAAAGTATAGTAGTAGTATGAGTTGAGTTACCAAATCATATTTTAAACTGTTCTGCCTTTGGGTGTAGTAAGGCTTATGGTTTTTAATTTTTTTCTCTTGTGTGTAAGAAATAAATACTTGTCTTACACCAGATTCCTGTTTGTACATTGAGAAAAGACCTTCAGCATGAACCAAAATTCAGGCTTTAAATGATTTCCCCTCTTGGACAAGAATCAGTGGAAGCATATGGAAAGGAGACTTCAATCTCTCCTGTCATGAGAGACCAGGCTTTTTCTAGGACTGAACATGTTTTGGACTACATCCAAGGACACACTTAGAGATAGGGAGTGGATACAGTTTTCAACCCCCTTAAACAAACTAGGGTTCTTTAGGTTAGCATATTTCTATAAGTAATATGTAAGATGATTATTTTCAAATTCAAAGACCATTGGGATTAGTGTGCTTATACCTTTTACTGACTGGTAGTATATTGCCTTAGCCCACTGTAGCTCCTATTCAAGAGTTGTTCTGGCATGAAAACTAAGTAAGTGACCAACATTTTTATGAGACACTTACCTAAATTTAGACTATTCTTGTAATAATCAACCAAATCAACAGGCATTTATTAACCCCTCACTCTGTGGAGAAAACTTTGCTAGATGCCCAAGACACAAAGATAAAAGTAAATAATCCAGACTCTCTAGAGTTTACTTTCTATTGAAGGAGATAATTTGTACAAATATATAAACACAATAAATATACTTACTGTATTATAGAGGTACATTATAGTTAAGGAGGGAAGCATAAGGGCTTGGAAGAAAGCATATTGACTCTGATATCAGAGAAATGAGGCTCAAATTCTTCTTCTGTTGCCTACCTGTATGACCTTGGAAAACATCATTTAATATACTGTAAGTTCTTGAAGTTCCTATCCATATTGGCTTTATTACCAGAAAGTTGGTTATTAGATATTAGATGTAATTTGCACTTGTAGCTAGAATATTCATACTTAAAAATTCACAGGTTTTTGAGGTATTAAAGGAAACACAATTTGTCTAGATTTATAATTGACAATAATTTGTATCCTTTCTAAATCCTATCTTTCTTTGAAAACTTAAAAAAATTAGATTCTAATGATATAGAATAGTATTGTTTTCATATGTTAATTTAAAAATAGAAATTAGAATACTGTGGTAGACTGGACCTGACTCAGTCTGGTCTCATGTTACAGGTAAAGACTGAAATGAAAGGAAGTACTTAGACTATATAATTGTTTTGCTAAGGATGTTTACTCAGAGATACTGTCAAAAGAAAGCTCAGAAAGCGTACAGCATTTCCTGCTTCCATGTTGGCCTAGATGAAGGATTCCTGATTCCTCAAGTGCTACATTTTGTCCTGTATCCAGCAAGAAGCAACATCAATAGTCCAAATCTTTGTTCCCTGGATTAAATAAAACTCAAGAATGAGATTAAAATCTTTTAAATCAGGTATTCTTAATTTGGTGTCCACAGACCAAAGGATTTATAGACATATCACATCGGGTTTGAGAAGTTGGGTGGGAAAAAAAATACATCTTGATTCTCACTAATCTCGAACTAAAATTTAGCTTCAGTTTTTAAAAAAGCACAGTATCCTGAGAAGTAGGCTGTAAACTTTACTAGATAGTGAAAGGGATCTATGACTCAAAGAAGAAATTAATTTAGCCGATATTTCCTAGGATAAGACCCTAGGAAAATCTATTCACGACTATGGGATGGAGACAAGAGAGATTGTTTCTACTGAAAATATAAACAAAACAAAACAAAAACCTTTGAATTGTGAAAAAAGGTTTTATTATGATGATGTGGTTTTTCTGTTTTTTATTTTTTAAATTACAAACTATGGAGAATTAGAACATTAGAGGTCAGCCTTTCATTTCAGAGATGAGGAAACTTAGGCACAGGGAAATTAAGACCTGAACAGTCACACAGATAATAAGCATTGTTAGAAAGTTGTATTCTTCACTTTAAAAAATCTAAGAGTGCAGCTAGGGATATCCCATCTCCCTCCATACTGCTTCTCACTCACTCCTCAGATTGGCTTTTGAAAGTCTTCAAGAATCCTCCTTTCAGGTTATAGGAACATATTCGACTTCTAAATACTTCTGTCCTAAGGTAACCATTGAACAAATCATAGGCCACCTGGGTAAGGAGGCCTTGGGCACATATAGTCTTTCCTCCACTCATAAAAGGGATAATTGCCATTTACTCCATTTTTATTTCACCTTTGTAGTAGAAACAAGGAGCAAAAATTTGTAGCAGTAAAATCAATTAATTCATATCAGATGATGCACTGGATAGAGAACTATGCTAATTGTATGATCTTGGATAAATTACTAAACCTATATTTTCTCAGTTTCCTCAATTATTAAATTATAACTTTATTATTATGAAATTATTAATTGTAGCATATTTTGTTATTAAATATAAATAATAATAGCATCTATCTCCTAGACTTCTTGTGAAGATCAAATGAGATATTTATAAAGTACTTAGTACAGTGTCTGGCTCATAGTAGACACTTAATAAAAATCCTGTTTCTTTCCTTTGAGGACTAATTGTTTATCTTCAGAATAGGTGGACAATAGGCACCTCAACACACTACATAGGGATATACAAGCAAGGACCCAAACGATGGCTCAATCAAAACGTCAGTTTGATTAAAGAACTCATCTTTTCAATCCTCTGAATATTCCTGAAAGCAAAACAATTTTAATTTAAACCAAAGAAATTTAGGAAGAAAGATCCACAATTATACGAACACACACATATGTGTGTATGTATGCATGTGTGTAAATGTGTACTTTATCCTAACGTCAAAGTCCAATATATATGATTTCTGGATTATTTATATTGTATTATCCATTTCATTACTGCCTTTTATTAAAGATACTCAAAGAAGATACCACTCAAAATATACTGCCATGCCAGTTGATATGTAGTTTCTTAAAAAATAGGAGAGGACAGGACTATATATTATTTTATGTGGATACACCATGCTTTAGTCAATCTTTGTGTGCTATGCTACAAGACCTGAAGTGGGACATTGAATTCCAACTTCACATATTCTCTATCACAGCAAAGAATTTGTCTTGCATCTTCAAGGGTGATTTTTAATTGGTTAGACATTAATAAAAAACTAGACAGGAGGAAGTTAAACATTTGAACCACAGAGATGTATAAATGTGTGGGATAAAATTTATCCTCCTGCAGTTTTTGTGAAGACACATGGGGGGAGAGAGAGAGGAAAAAAAAGAGAGAGAGGGAGGAAGGAAGAAGGGAGGAAAGGAGAGGAATGGAGGGAAGAGAGGGAGGGAGACAGACACAGACACAGAGAAAAAAGATGGAGACAAAGAAACAGATACATAGAGACACAGAAAGAAATGGATACAGAGAAACAGATACAGAGAAAAAGAGACAGGGTGTAAGAGAGAGACACACACAGACAGAGACAGAGAGGGAGAAAAAGAGATACAGAGGAAAAGAAACAGAGATAGAGCAAGACAAATACACAAACTGAATATTGAAGAAAAATGAATTTATTTTGTATATAGAAAACATAGTGCCTTTGAAAGAGAAAAATCTATGAATCCTTATAATGAATGTGTATTTCCCATCGGTGAAATAAATCATACTATTTTGTAAACTACTACCAAGTACATTTCAATATTTTAAAATATGAAAACTAATGACTATTCATAGAAATCAAATGGAAATATTTGGGGCAAAAATCTATAAGAAGAAGATCTCACTTAACTTTGATAAATTGGATTTGGATGACTGAGTTATGTTCTTAGGCTTTTTGTTGCATTTATGAAATAATAGGTTTATGAATCTTCTTTTAGCTGACAGGGTCACGTAGTATGTGGATTTCCTTTCCTCTTTATTTCTACTAACTATATATAGTGAGTGAGGTTTCTTTGAATTATCCTGGTGGCTCTGATGGAGGGAGTTATATATGGCACCCTCTGGAACCATGAGTACCATATTATACTTAACTACAGAGCTTTAGGATTATGCTTTAATGAACCTTCAAGAGGTTCTCTCATAGGACAGTTAAATATACAGCAGGTTTAAGGTCATTTGTTCAAGAGGCCAAGTAGTTCATTCTGGTTGAGTCAGAGCATGTTTTTTTGGTTGTATTTTTCACACATATGTATTCTATAATAATAAAACATCATTACTAAATAAACATAAATAAAAGTGCCTCAGGCCTCCTCCATAGCCAGCAAAAACAAATAGCTCTCCCTAGAGAAAGAGGCTGGATTTTAGCAGTCATCCAAAGTTAGAATGTAACTTTTGTGTGGGAATCATAATTTTTGTGAGAGAATCCCTATATTCATAATTCCAACATGGAAAGAAATTTGAGTAATTATTAATTGTGTTGGAATCGTTAAGGAGTTATTAATTGTTTTGATGTAGTACCTTTTAATTATGGCAACTATTTCTATCCAAGCCTAATTTTAGCTCACACCTGAAATCCAGTTGCAGTAAGCAAAATCAATTTTGCTGATGCTGCAGGATTTGTGTTTTGCAGCAATATTATAGTATTGATTTTGTTTAAAAGAGGGAGAGAAAAGAGTATCCTTGTAGTGAATTTTTATAGATAGAAAAGATGCAAATATTCTGTCTTCCTTCAGCACATAAACATCCTTCTTCCAGTCACCTTCCAGGCTTTGTGCTGTTATTTGGATCAACTCCATTTCTGTCACTTTTAAGTAATTGGTTGGATCTATTGGTTCATTTTATCTTGGGCCAGCTTGGATACTGTGATGCTTCCTGTCAGCTCCAGACTTCTTCTTAGGCATGTATATATACATACATACATATATTATATATACACACACATATATATATATATATATATATATATATATATATATATATATATTTGTCTCTGTAAAGGAGTATTCTTTTCAATTCTTTCTGTAAAAACAATCAAGGCAGTAATATGGTGGCTTTTAAGTGGGGTGAGTTGTCACAAGTATATAACATCTGTGCCTGCCCCTGCTTTGCATTGTGTTCATTATTACCTATAGACTATATTTGGGTCTAAACATTTCACAGGTTTCTTCTTAATCTATAATTAATTGTCATTGAATGGAGCTCTGTCCATACTGAGTCTGAATTCCCTGGGGAAATTGGCAGGCAGTATATTTTGAGTGGCAACCTCTTCGAGCATCTTTAATTCTGATTAGAGCATCATTCCAACTGTTATACAAAGTACCCTCAGGCATTTGGATCACATTTTCTTTTAAAAAATGTTTTTTGACTTGTTTTTGACTTGCTTTGTTCAGTTTCTGGCAATTTTCAGATGAAGAATATGATTTTATGAAAGGAAGAAATGTTGGGTAGTTGTTAAACAAAAATCATGTTGAGAGCTAATAGTAGCTTAAAAACATTGTATGATAGAGTTGTTCTGACTGCTAAATTGTTATTCATTTTATGAAAAAGACTTACACATAGATTCTATTTATTTATTACTCTTTCTATAGCAATATGAGCATGGCTCATTCACTAGTTCTTGGCTCTCTCATTATATCATTAGCATGATCCACACCTTCATGGGAAACACAGATTATGTATAGAGAAAGGATTCTGATGCCCTGAAACTGACAAGTGGTTCCATGAATCTTCTCAGAGTGCTCTCTTACAGAGAAGTAGTGGGACCTTATGGACTAAATTTCTTTTCTTTTTTTTTCTATTTTTTTGTGGCTCAGTCTTGTTTAGTTCACTACTTTGCTTTATGAGCTATAAACATTTATGATCTATAAAACTCTCAGTTTCTTCACCTGTAAAATGGAGATGATGGATGACAATAACATTCAACTACCTGAAAGCAATTCACAGTTAAATGAATTTAGGAAATTTTGAAAATATAGCTTCTGGCAAGTACTATAGCTTTCTAGCCACAGAAACTAATATCTCAAAATGACATAAAGTCCCAATCTTGGGAGGTATATAGAGCTGGTATGTGTTAATATATGTAAAGCACTTTGAAAAATTTAAAGCTTTATACAAATGCTGGTTGTTATTATTGTTGTTGTTATTTTTATATATGGAAACTGAGGCTTGTATTACATGTATAGACTACAGAGCAGGTAAATAATATTACTGAAATTTGAACACATATATTAGAATTCACTAGCTATTTGTGCTTGACTGTTAAATTTAACAGTTTTATCAGTGACTTGCCTAAAAATACAAATAATATGCAGAGAACCACAAAGTGATAGCTAATCCAATGAATGACATAAAATTAAAATCCATAAACATCCCAATAGCCTAGAACATGGAACTGGATCTAGGAAGAAGTGTTTTCATAGGAATAATAATAGAATTTGGGTTTTTTAAAAATACTTTACAAGTATCAAATAAGGGGAGACATGGCTAGGCAGTTGTCAATAAAAATGATGTTTTTTAAAAGTCCATATGCTTTATCAATCAATCAATAATCAATCAAAAATATTAATTAAATACCTACTATGTATCAGGCACTGGGGATACATGTAGAAAGCATGAAATGATCATGGCATGATGGCAATAAGGATTAATCTCTGGCAGGTTACATCAGATTAGTAAGGTTTCACATATGGTCCTGGAAATACACTACACATTATTGTTTAGTTTTAAGCTATTATAACTCAAAATTGGACTGTGATTTTCGACTGTGACCACCTTGAATTCACCTGCTTTCTGAGGACCAGCCTAAATAAATACAGGGAAGGTCATTACCATTAGATTGACCAATAGGAGATAAATTCTCCTACTCTGGCAATCCATGAAATAATGAAAAAAAAGTATAACCATGAAAATAGTAAAGTAATTGAAAAAAAGGAAGAGGGCATTATGAATCACAAATTTTAGAGCAACTATATACAAACATTAACTGAGAAATATACGACAACTAACCAATAGCCTCCAAATATACATACTGCAAGAAGAATGGAATCATATTTTGACATTCTGAGTATAAGAAAATCAATGAGACAAAAAGAAGTTGCAACTAAATGGATGGATGATTGAATAGTTTTCTTTATAAATAAAATAAGTGAATTGTCTAAAGATAACAGGAAACATTTCATAAGATTCTTGTTTAACTCATAGCAGAATGCTCATGATAACCATTACCAAATAGAAAATTTCGAAGTAGATAATTGACATTCATGTGTCAATGTCTATCACCGAAGATATTCAAATGGAGAACATGCACACAAAATTCAGTAAGATCCACCAAATTTGTATACAGAAAGAGAGAGAGAACTATAAACAAACAGAAGATGCTAAATGAAGAGAGCACCAATCACAATTCTGATTGCTATTTTCTAACACTATTTCCAAAGGAAGTTTATCTGATGTCTATTAGATAATGAATGAAAAGCAAAGGAGTATGAAAACTTAAGGAAACCCTGATTTAGAATATAAAATGTTTTGTAAAACATTGCATAGGCTGATAACTGTAATAAAACTTCATAATCTATATATTATGCACATCTTCTTTAAGATATGACTCAGGCCTTCCTTCCGGGGGTGGAGCCATGGTGGCGGAGATCAGACAGGAGTCTCTGTAACCTCCTCTAACCTCCCCTCAAACCAACAACATATGAAGCCTCTAGACTGATTATGAAGCAAAAAAATCCACACTATCTAGAGAACAACACGATTCAAGAAGAAGATACTCTGGAAGAACCTCAAAACAGGTCTGTTTTAATTGGGCAGGGGGGTGGTCTGCTGAACCCAGACTGCAGAGCAGGGAGACCGGGGCAGGGAGCTGGAGCAGGGAGCTGGAACAGGAGTCGGGAACAGGAGTGGGAGCGTTGTGCTTTTCACACACCTGGGAGTCTTCTGCGGGCCTCTTGGACCAATCTGTCCTGATTGTGGGCAGGGGGTTTGGAGGGTCTGCCTTTTGAGGGGGATAGATTGTGAACCACTGAACCCCTGATGAGCATAGGACCTAGCTGCCATTACACAGCACCTTAAAGCAATCAATCAAACAACAGGACTGATCAGCACCAGAAATAATTCAATCAGCAGAACTACCCAGTTCCTGAAATAATTCAATCAGCAGAACTGCCCCAGGGCAAATTAAAGCAGCTGTCCCACCTTTGCCCTAAACAGACCTCACACCTTTAAAAAAAATGAATAAAAAACCAAAAAGAGCTCTCACCATAGACAAATTTATGGAGAGAAGGAATAACAGACCTCAAATCCTGAGCTCCCTAAAGGTAAAGCAACTCCAGAAAAAGCCCCAAAGAGAGACATAAACTGGTCTCCATGTCACAAGGCTTTCTTTGAAGATAGCATAAAAAATCTTAAAAGAGAGTTAGAAGAAACATGGGGAAACGAAGTGAGATCACTGCAAAATAAAATAGAAAAAATGGAAAAAGAATGCAATGAACAAAAAAATGTAATTGGTCAATTGCAAAAGGAACTAAAAACAGTAACTGAAGAAAATAAGACATTAAAAATGAAAAGATAGAGAAAAACATGAAATATCTCCTAGGAAAAACAACTGACCTGGAAAATAGATCTAGGAGAGACAATCTAAGGATTATAGGGCTTCCTGAAAGCCATGATGAAAAAAAGAACCTAGACACTATCTTCCAGGAAATCATAAAAGAAAACTGCCCTGAAATCATCTTTACATTTAAGGGTTCTGATAAAGGTCTCATCTCTAAAATATATAGAGAATTGTCTCATATTTATAAAAATTCAAGCCATTCTCCAATCAATAAATGGTCAAAGGATATGAACAGACAATTTTCAGAGGATAAAATTAAAACTATTTATAGTCATATGAAAAGGTGCTCCAAATCACTATTGATCAGAGAAATGCAAATCAAGACAACCCTGAGGTACCACTTCACACATGTCAGATTGGCTAAAATGACAGGAAAAGTTAATGATGAATGTTGGAGGGGATGTGGGAGGGCTGGAACACTGATGCATTGTTGGTGGAGCTGTGAACGGATACAGCCATTCTGGAGAACAATTTGGAGCTATGCTCAAAAAGTTTTCAATCTGTGCATACCCTTTGACCCAGCAGCATTTCTATTGGGCTTATATCCTAAAGAAATCATAAAGGAAGGAAAAGGCCCCACATGTGCAAGAATGTTTGTGGCAGCCCTTTTTGTAGTGGCTAGAAACTGGAAATTGAATAGATGCCCTTCAATTGGAGAATGGCTGAATAAATTATGGTATATGAATATTATGGAATATTATTGTTCTGTAAGAAATGACCAGCAAGATGATTTCAGAGAGGCCTGGAGAGACTTACATGAACTGATGCTGAGTGAAATGAGCAGAACCAGGAGATCATTATACATGGCAACAACAGTACTATATGACGATCAGTTCTGATGGACATGGCTCTCTTCAACAATGAAATGTTTCAAACCACCTCCAATTGTTCAGTGAAGAAAGCCATATACACCCAGAGAGAGGGATGTGAAATGTGGACCACAACATAACATTCTTATACTCCTTGATTGATGTTTGCTTACATTGTGTTTCCTTTATCTGATATATCGTTTATGTAGATAAGATTTTTCTTGCACAACAATGATAAGTTTGGAAATATGTATACATATATTCAATTTGCCAATATTTTAACATAATTAACATGTAGTGGATATCCTGCCATCTAGGGGAGGGGTGGGGAGTTGGGGGGAAAATTTGTAACAGAAAGCTATGTAAGGGTTAATGTTGAAGAATTACCCACACATATGTTATGCAAATAAAATAAAATAAAAAAAGAAAAGAAAAAGCTTTAATAAAAAAAAAAGAAAGAAAACTGCCCTGATATTTTAGACCCAGAAAGCAAAATACTCCTTAAAACAATCCACCAGTCACCTCCTGAAAGAAACCCAAAAATTAAGTGCCCGAGAAATATTGTGGCTAAATTCCAGAACTATCATACCAAGGAAAAGATATTACAAAAAGCCAGAAAGAAACAATTTAAATATCGGGGAACTACAATTAGGATCACACAGGACCTAGCAGCTTCTACTTTGAAGGATCGAAGGGCCTGGAATCAGATATTCCGAAGGGCAAAGGAACTTGGATTACAGCCAAGAATAAGTTGCCCAGCTAGAATGAGCATTATCTTCCAGGGAAGAAGATGGTCATTCAATGATATAGGAGAATTTCACCTATTTCTACTGAAAAGACCAGAACTGAACAAAAAATTTGATCTACAAACACAGAACACAAGAGAAACATAAAAAGGTAACAAGAAAAAAAAAAAAACTCTTGAGAACTATATGTTATAGATACTTATAGAATGAGGGTTGATTTTATGAATCTATTGTTACATTATGATTATGATATGATTACTGTGATTTTATGATTATTATGATATGATTACTGTGATTTTATGATTATGATATGTTTATTGTGATTTTATGATTATTATGATATGATAAACTGAAAAAGAAATTAGAGGTAGAAAAGGGATAACACTGGAAGAAGAGGAAAAGGAGGTAAAATAAGGTAAATTACATCACATGTAGAGGAAAAGAAAACCTATAATGATTGAGGGGAGAAAAGGGAGGGGAATGAGAATTGGGTGAATCTCCATCTCATCAGATTTGGCTCAGAGGGAATAATAGACGTACTTATAAGGAAACAGGAGGGAAAGGGGGGAAAAAGGGGTGGGTGGGGCTCTAAAGGGGAAGGATTGTTTGAGGGAAGTGGTTTTCAAAAGCAAAATAGTAGGGAGGAGGGAAAGGGGATAAGAAAGAGAAAAGCATAAGCTAGGGTAAATAAGATGGCAGTAAATACAGAATTAGTTATTTTAACTGTGAATGTGAATGGAATGAACTCTTCCTTAAAGCAGAAGCAGATAGCAGATTGGATTAAAAACCAGAATCCAAAAATATGTTGTACACAAGAAACACATCTAAAACATAGAGATACATACAGGGTGAAGGTAAAAGGCTGGAGCAGAATCTATTATGCTTCAGGTGAACAAAAAAAAGCAGGGGTAGCATCCTGATCTCAGACCAAGTAAAAGCAAAGATAGACTTCATTAAAAGAGACAAAGAAGGAAATTATATCTTCCTAAAGGGTACCATAGATGATGAAGCAATATCAATACTAAACATATATGCACCAAGTGGTATAGCATGGAAATTCCTAGAGGAAAAGTTCAGAGAGATGCAAGAAGAAATAGACAGCAAAACTATAATAGTGGGGGATCTCAACCTCCCTCTCTCAGAACTTGATAAATCAAACCACAAAATAAATAAGAAAGAAGTTAAGGAGGTAAACAAAATGTTAGAAAAGTTAGGTATGATAGATCTTTGGAGGAAATTAAATGGAGACAGAAAGGAGTTTACTTTTTTCTCAGCAGTCCATGGAACTTATACAAAAATTGACCATGTGCTAGGACACAAAAACCTCAAAATCAAATGCAGGAAGGCAGAAATAATAAATGCATTTTTTTCAGATCATGACAGAATAAAAATCACATGCAATATAAGGCCAGGAGAAAATAGACCAAAAAGCAATTAGAAACTAAATTATTTTATCCTAAAGAATGAATGGGTGATACAGCAAATTACAGACACAATTACTAATTTCATCCAAGAGAATGACAATAATGAGACAACATACCAAAATTTGTGGGATACAGCCAAAGCGGTAATAAGGGGAAATTTTATATCTCTAGATGCTTATTTGCATAAAATAGAAAAAAGAGAAAATCAATGAATTGGGCTTGCAACTAAAAAAGCTAGAGAAAGAACAAATTAAAAACCCCCAATCAAATACTAAACTTGAAATCCTAAAAATAAAAGGAGAGATTAGTAAAATTGAAAGTAAAAAAACTATTGAATTAATAAATAAAACTAAAAGTTGGTTTTATGAAAAAAAACCAACAAAATAGATAAACCTCTAGTTAATTTAATTAGAAAAAGGAAAGAGTAAAATCAAATTGTTAGTCTCAAAAATGAAAAGGGAGAACTTTCCACCAATGAAGAGGAAATTAGAGCAATAATCAGGAGTTACTTTGCCCAACTGTATGCCAATAAATTTGATAACCTAAGTGAAATGGAGGAATATCTACAAAAATATAGATTGCCCAGATTAACAGAAGAGGAAATAAATTACTTAAATAGTCCCATTTCAGAAAAAGAAATAGAACAAGTCATTAATCAACTCCCTAAGAAAAAATCCCCAGGACCAGATGGATTTACATGTGAATTCTACCAAACATTTAAAGAACAGTTAACTCCAATATTATATAAACTATTCGAAAAAATAGGGAATGAAGGACTCCTACCAAACTCCTTTTATGATACAGACATGGTACTGATACCTAAACCAGGTAAAACAAAAACAGAGAAAGAAAATTATAGACCAATCTCCTTAATGAATATTGATTCAAAAATCTTAAATAAAATATTAGCAAAGAGATTAAAGAAAATCATTCCCAGAATAATACACAATGACCAAGTAGGATTTATACCAGGAATGCAGGGATGGTTCAATATTAGGAAAACTATTAACATAATTGACTATATTAATAACCAAATTAACAAAAAACATATGATAATCTCAATAGATGCAGAAAAAGCATTTGATAAAATTCAACATCCATTCCTATTAAAAACATTAGAGAGTATAGGAATTAATGGACTTTTCCTTAAAATAGTCGGTAGCATCTATTTAAAACCATCAGCTAGCATCATATGTAATGGTGATAATCTGGAACCATTCCCAATAAGATCAGGGGTGAAACAAGGTTACCCACTATCACCATTACTGTTCAATATTGTATTAGAAATGCTAGCCTTGGCAATAAGACAAGAAAAAGAGATTAAAGGAATTAGAGTAGGTCATGAGGAAACCAAATTATCACTCTTTGCAGATCATATGATGGTCTACTTAGAGAACCCTAGAGAATCAACTAAAAAACTATTAGAATTAATTCACAACTTTAGCAAAGTTGCAGGATACAAAATAAATCCACATAAATCATCAGCATTTTTATACATCAACAACAAAATGCAACAGCAAGAGATACAAAGAGAAATTCCATTCAAAATAACTATAGATAGTATAAAATATTTGGGAATATATCTGCCAAGGGAAAGTCAGGATCTATATGAGCAAAACTACAAAACACTCTCCACACAAATAAAGTCAGATCTAAACAATTGGAAAAACATCAAGTGCTCTTGGATAGGTCGAGCGAATCTCATAAAGATGGCAATACTACCTAAACTAATCTACCTATTTAGTGCTATACCAATCAAACTCCCAAGAGATTATTTAACTGAACTAGAAAAAATAACAACAAAATTCATCTGGAAAAACAAAAGGTCAAGAATTTCAAGGGAATTAATGAAAAAAA